>JAMFNW010000056.1:0-227917 GCA_025768815.1 Aspergillus sp. PM3604 | reverse complement strand
CACCTGCTCGCCTGCGATGGGCAGACTCTCGGCATCACGCCACAATGACAACTCTTACGTATATACACCTTGGCGCTGGTTGATGGTTGCGGTATTCTGGTATTCCGCATACTCTGGTCTATTCTCTGGTATATTCTGATCCGAGTCCAGGGCCTGACGGGATCTTGTCTCGGGCCTCGGACAATGCGCCGATTACCTGCCATGAAGCGGCCGGTTTTTCCATGTTTGATATCTCACGGCCGGCGATCCTGCACTGGGGCAACGCGCTCCGAGCCGCCTATGAAAGCCTTTGAATCAAATGCATCCCGCCGAGAACGGTGCCGTGCCGCTAGCAGAGTGCTCATCTGCAGACCGAGATCCCTCCAAGCCCCCCACCGCTGCCTTTCCTGACGCTCCTGGCCCCTTGGCACAGCCCCCAGTGGACAGCCGATAAGGCATGACGCGCTTTTCGCCCAGCACCTCTGACGGTTCCGGGGCGCATCCAGTCAACATGCGGAGAGGAAGTCATATCCATAGCGCCTCGCTGCAACCCTGTCGTCTTGACTCCTTGGTTCGTCGACACTCGATGGTGGGGACGTGCGACTTTTTTTTCCTCACAACCCCCCCAGCTAGCGGACGTTAAAAGGCGCCGTTCACCCCGTGGGGATCTCGTCTTGACCCAGAATTCTCGTGTGACTCTCTTTTTATTTGCTTAGGCCCCTGCGTACACTGCGCGCTTCACGTGGTGCCTTACTTGGCTGCAGCACACTAGGTCGACCGAGTCTTATACACAACACCTACCACCATGGGCGAGAAGGACGAATACCCCGGGGCTCAGGTCCAGGATACTCAGCATGTTGAGACATCTAGCTCTATCAGCCGCGGTAAGGAGGATGCGGAACTCGCAAAGGAGTGGTCGCGCGACGTGAAGGGGGATGAAGAGTCTCTCCCTGCCTCGAAGAAACTGCACAACCCCTTGGCTGGGTTGACCCGTGAGCAGCTGCTGGATGATGTCGAGCGGTTTGCTGCTGCTAAGCAGCTCGAGCATATCCTGCCGGACTTGAGGAAGGGCGCGCTCATTGCGCAGGACCCGAAGTTGTTTGAGACTCTCGACGATCTGTCTGAGGAAGATAAGGAGTTGATTCGTCGCGAGAAGACGCACCGCTGGTCGCAGCCTTTTATGATGTACTTCATGACCAGTATGTATTTCTTCGTTTAACTCAAACAGCGTCTAACAGTGGTAGTCCTCTGTGCTGGTTCAGCCATTGTGCAGGGAATGGATCAGACGGCTGTCAACGGAGCGCAAGAGTAGGTTTATCCCCTTTAAATTACATTTGGATACAGCTAACTCGAACAGATACTACTTTGAGGAATTTGGTGTCACCGACACATGGATTCAAGGGCTCGTCAACGGGGCTCCCTACCTCTGCTCGTGTCTCATCGGATGCTGGACCACCGCGCCTCTTAACCGGCGCTTTGGTCGTCGTGGATGTATCTTCATCTCCTGCTTTGTTTCCTTCGCCGCGACTTTCTGGATGTGCGCCGCGCATACCTGGTGGAACTTGTTCCTTGGCCGGTTCTTGCTTGGTCTGGCTGTCGGTGCGAAGTCCACCACCACCCCTGTTTATGCTGCAGAGTGTGCACCGGCTTCCATTCGAGGTGCCCTTGCCATGCAGTGGCAGATGTGGACGGCTTTCGGAATCATGCTTGGTAAGTGTCTAGTAAGGTGTATACGGCAGTGTGCTAATAGTACCAGGTTATATCGCGTCCGTTGCTTTCATGGATGTCCCGTCGCCGGCCAACTTGCCAGGCCTCAACTGGCGACTTATGTTTGGCGTTACTGCAATTCCGTAAGTTTATTCCGGGATGTACTCGAACTGTCTAACTCTGTAACAGTCCAATGCTCGTCTGCGCGCAGGTGTACTTCTGCCCCGAATCTCCCAGATGGTACATGATCCGAAACCGCTACCAGGCTGCGTACGACGCCCTGTGCAAGTTCCGGCCATCTAAGCTGCAGGCTGCGCGCGATCTGTACTACATCCACACTGCCCTTCTGGCTGAGGAGAAGATGCGTGAAGGCAAGCAGCTCTGGCGTGAGATGTTCACTGTCCCTCGCAACCGTCGCGCAGCACAGTCGTCCTTCTTCGTCATGTTCATGCAACAGGTACCTACCCAACCTTATATCTCGTATAAAGGAGTACTGACAGTCACTAGTTCTGTGGAGTCAACGCCATCATGTACTACTCGTCCTCGATGTTCAGAAATGCCGGTTTCGACCTGCGCACGGCCTTGCTCGTCTCGCTGGGCTGTGGTATCACGAACTGGATCTTCGCTCTTCCAGCCGTATACACGATTGACACCTTTGGCCGACGCAACCTGCTGCTCACAACTTTCCCTCTAATGTCCATCTTCCTCTTCTGGACCGGCTTCTCATTCTGGATCGAGGACATCCAGACCCGTACCGCCATGGTTGCGACGGGTATCTACCTCTTCATGATAGTCTACTCGCCCGGAGAGGGGCCCGTCCCATTTACATACTCCGCAGAAGCATTCGTACGTCCCCTGAAGTCTAACTCCCTGCTCAACCCATACTAATATGAAATCATTTAGCCCCTCTACATCCGCGACATGGGCATGTCCTTCGCAACCGCCACAACCTGGGGCTTCAACTTCGTCGTCTCTCTCACTTGGCCCTCTCTGAACGCCGCATTTACCTCCCAGGGTGCCTTCGGCTGGTACGCGGCCTGGAACTTCTTCGGCTGGGTCACAGCTTACTTCTGCCTTCCTGAGACCAAGGCACTCTCTCTTGAGGAGCTGGATCAGGTCTTCTCTGTGCCGACCCGGACCCATATCAAGCATTACATGGACATGTTGCCGTGGTATTTCAAGAAGTGGGTTCTCAGGGCTGATGTGCCCCCGCAGAAGCAGTTGTATGAATATCACCATTAGGTGAGGTTATCAGGGAACGAAGGTGTGGATTAGTAGGGGTTAGAGAGTGGGGGAGGTGGATCTTTTCGGGTCTCATGCTTATAGTATCAAGTTGTTCGACTGGAATATGGGGTATGAAGTATGAAGGATGCAGTAATGCCTGGGATGTTGGGCAGGGGGTTGTATAATTTTCTTTAGATACCTAGCTCTGGCTTGTTTACTTTTGTAATTCAACTATTTATTCTCTGGCTCTAAATCTCCATGGATATTGTATACATCGACAACCCTTTTCTGTAGGGTATAATGTGCCGGATATGCGTCTCTTCGGGTTGAATGTGAACAGTGCCAGTATTATACACCGGACATGCCCCTGATCCTCTGAGATGATCTGACAAGTCAACAAGCCTGCGCTAAACTCAGCCTCGCCAGTGGCCTCTGCGCACGGGGCCAAAAGAAGCAATCTCCGTGCTCAAATGCACGGCCCATCGAATCAACACCCGTATGTATATGGCTTTTGTGGGTCTGCAGGGCAAGGAGGCGCTGGGCAAGAGGCTGGAAGGGAGGTGATCTTTCTCTGTGTCGATTCACCTTGAGGCTCTGCCTTGATATTCTTTCCCTCGCTCGGTCGTCTTGCTTTTCCCTGAGCACCCATCCTGTGGCTCGCGGTCTGGTCGCGATTCGATCATGGCCAGAACAATCACCACACCGGGCTCAGGCCTGGTATTGCTTCTTCGTCTCCAGCTCCTTTCCTTTCTGCTCGGAATACCAGTACAAGCCAACGAAGCGATCCCTTGCTACACCCCCAACACCACTCGCGTGGACGACAGATTCATGCCGTGCATTTCCATGGACGGCATGGACTCCGTGTGCTGCCGGCTCAACGATCACGACCCGGACATCTGCAAGCCAAACGGCCTCTGCTACTGGGAGAATGTAGAGGGCGGGGGCAGAGAAGGATGGTATAGGGGTCTCTGCACAAATCAGGACTGGGACACGCCGAACTGTTTGCCGAAGACCACCTGCGCTGATGATGATGTACGTTGTCTCCCTTGCTGCTGCAGTCTACCACGTCAAGTCCATACCATCCCGTATCACGGCCATAGATGCCCGAGTTCCTCGACTAACCGTAGAATCGTTCTCCATGTTTAGGCCGACAACAGTTCAGACTACACATCGCAGCTGAATGAGTGTGAAAACGGGAGTTGGTGCTGCGGGAGCAACAACACCTGCTGCACCGACGATAACATGTTCACCCTCAGCCCAACCTTAGTCCCGATCGGATCCTCTTCGAGCTCCAGTGCCACCGCAACCGTCACAGCGACCGTCTCGGGAAAGGCAGATTCGTCTACAAAGACTGCGATCGGGCTCGGGGTGGGTATACCACTGGGTGTCCTTGCGATCGCGGGCGCAGGAGGCGGATTTCTATGGGGGCGACGCAGCATGAAGGCACGATATACCCAGATTCAGAGCCAGGGGGGTAATATTCCCCTCGGCGTGTTTGGTGGAGGGTCCATGGGCCAGGCGGATTCGAAATCTGTTCATGAGGCTGATGCTGTGCAGCCGCAGCCGCAGCCTTTGGAGCTCCCTGCTGGGAGGGAGGATCGTTGACGGGGGTTTGGAGTAAACTACGGAGAAGAAACATGTTTATACAAATTGGAGAGTCGAATATACAGGCATGGAAAGTGGGAATCCAGAAGGCAGTACCCGCAAGACAGCTTTTATCCTCCATATCTCGGCAACCCATCCGGAAACTTCTTGGTTTAGGTGTAGCAGAGTGAATTTCTTGGGACAGGAACACCAGCCTTGGCTCTCCTGAACAGTCAAGCTCCTGAGGGATTGATTTCTTGGAAATTTGCTCAGTTCATGTGTTTATGAAATTTGTAGGGCAAGATACCGCAAGCATCTACCGCAATATATATATGCACGGCAGTTCGACAAACAGCGCAACAACCATTCAGCACTATGAACATTTTTATTCACCGTCTGAACATAAATGACGGAATCTTTTATTCCTTAATATCATTAATGTTTCCTATATATTTAATCGTTGTGGCGGTAATTGGTCCATATCCGAGTATAGTTTCACGTGATCAGTAGCCGAGCCAGCATGTGATTGGCCGACCTGCTGAGTCAGCTGTACATTTTCGCCTCGGCGATATCCATTCTGGTCCACTCTGTTAGGTAACAGCATCAAGAGTGGAACTATGGGGGCAGCAGACTTTTCGATGCAAATTTCCGCAAGCCCGGGGTAGCGATGTGTCATCTGAGCTGCTTCGTGTTAGTGAGTGCTAACTTGCTGTATGCTGGTCTTGCGGGCGACTACATAGTACATACTCCCGGCCGTCTATACAAACAGAGCTGCTAGCTTCGACTTCACTCGGGCGACTGCATCCTATTGCACTAGTGCTGTAGTAGGCTATTGCATGACTCAATGGCATCCCATTCGGTGTACTCGCTGGAGGAGGCTCCAGGGCCAGATCACGGCCGCAACCCTGGCGATGAAGAGAAGGTAAACGACAAGAAGGGTCTCCCTGAGGATGTCTTTGGAGATGAGGAGAATGCGGAGATCAAATATAAGGTGCTGAGCTGGTGGTATGTTGCCCCTGTTTACCCAGTGTATACAACTGCTAATGCACCCCCATAGGCAAGCCGGATTCCGTGAGTGACCTAGGCACCGCAATCAATCATCCACTAACATTCGCAGTCATGGTTGCTGAGACCGTTTCAATTGGCATCCTCTCCCTGCCGTCGGTGGTAGCTACTCTGGGCCTTGTTCCGTGAGTAACCCCCTATCATATCCCTGACCGTTGGCTAAGTTTCAGGGCTGTTATCATTCTCGCGGCCATCGGGATCATGTCTACCTACACTGGTTATGTGATTGGACAGTTCCGCTGGGCGTACCCCCATGTCCAGAGCATGGCCGATGCAGGAGAAGTGCTGGCTGGCAAATTCGGCCGCGAGTTCCTCGGAATGGGCCAGCTGATTCTCATTATCTTTATCATGGGAAGCCATCTGCTTACTTTCACTGTTGCAATGAACACGCTTACCGATCATGGAACGTGCTCGCTTGTCTTTGGGGTTGTTGGCCTGGTTATCTCCTACGTGCTGTGCTTGCCGCGGTCGTCTGCTAATGTGTCCTACCTCTCTGTTATCTGTGAGTACCTGGATATATTGCTATAGTGTAAACGGCTAACCTAGGTAGCGTTTCTGAGTGTCTTCTCGTCTGTCTTGATTGTCATGATTGCAGTCGGCGTGGAACGCCCATTCGATGGCACACCCAAAGCCGTAGAAGACACAAACCTCTACCACGCTTTCCTCGGTGTATGCAACATCGTCTTCTCTTTCTGTACGCCATGCCCTCCTGTAGCTTAAACAAAGCTTACACGCTCTAGGTGGACATGTCGCATTCTTCAGTTTCATCTCCGAGCTGAAGGACCCAAGAGAGTACCCCAAATCTCTCTTCCTCCTCCAGGGCACGGACACGATTCTGTATATTGTCAGTGCCGTCGTCATCTACTGCTACGCAGGGCCAGGGGTTACTTCGCCTGCCCTGGGCTCAGCTAGTCCTATCATTGGAAAGATTGCCTACGGAATTGCACTCCCAACGGTATGCATTCTGTGAAAGTTCAGAAATACATTCAGCTGATAAAGAGCATAGATCATCATTGGCGGTGTCGTTAACGGCCACGTCGCCAGCAAGTACATTTATGTTCGTCTATTCCGGAAAACAGACCGCATGCATAAGAAGGATTTCGTTGCTGTCGGCTCCTGGCTTCTTATTACCTTTTGCACTTGGGTTTTGGCTTGGATCATCGCGTCTGCTATTCCCGTGTTTAATAACCTCCTGAGTTTGATTGTATGCTGCCAATTCCTATAACCCAAGGCATGACTAACTGATGTTTCTAGGCTTCCATATTCGCCAGCTGGTTTACCTGTATGTCCTTCACCCACTATTCTTATATTTATTCCATGCAAGAACTAACAATTGCAGACGGATTCACTGGCATGTTCTGGCTCTACCTTAACAGAGGCCGCTTCTTCTCCACGCCGATGAAGACTTTCTTGACCTTTCTCAATGTCTTCATGATCGTTATTGCTGCCGTTATTGTGAGTTCCCGTTGCAGCCCGTATCTTGCTCCGCTAACATGGATATACTACAGTGCGGATTAGGTCTATATGTATCTGGAAGAGCACTGCACGAAGACTCGAGTACTGCTAGTTTTTCATGTGCGAATAACGCCTCATAGTGGCAAGCTATGGTGTAGCACTAGAGGAAAGGACGTCAAATTCGTCTGCAGTGTTACAGCTATCAGTTCAGTGTGGTATTATCTGAACGTGTGCTTGTCATAGTTGACATCACAGCATGAGTATATCTATTTGTACATTATCTCAATATACTCACTCTACTATTATCCAAATGAATGCTACACTCTAACCCCTATAACAAAGTTGTATCTCCAGAAACCAAAAGATGCTACATCTCCAATGCCACAGAAAGATACTGATTAATCCACGACTCATACCAAGCCAACCACCTTGCCCCAAGGAAGCGCTCTCGCTCACCATCCTCCTCCAAAACCTCCAGGCTGCTCTCTAAAATCCACTCCGCCCGACTCCCAACAATCGACTCCGCCAGTGCATTCCTCTGCCCAAAGTGCCACGACATTGCCGGATCCAGATCCGTCGTCGCATACTGAATGAGGAGTGCCTGTGCCGCTAGAGCCTGTGCCTCTTCCTCTGCTGTCGCGCGACACCCAAGACTCCCTGATATCGTTGCCAGGGCGCGGCAGATTTGCATTAGGCTGTACAGGAAGAACCCGCGGAGTCTGATGCGGTCTGGGGATTCGGGTGTGATGGGGAGGTCGAATAGGGATGGTGAATCTGCTTGCTGGGACCACGTGTGTATCTCGTGTAACCTACCATGAATTACCTGTGTGCGGTTCAGTGTCTGGGCCTTCAGCTTGTAGTGTGCTTGTGTATAGGCAGGGCCGTCGGTGGGTGGATGCTGGGAGAGGTCGAACATGCTTTTCATGATTCCGGTGACAAAGCTGATGCTGCTGAAGATTTCCCACCAGAGACTCATATCTGGGTCTGTTTCGCTGCGGGATGCATGGCTGAAGAGGTTCTGCCAGGCCGGGGCTTCGAAGATTGAAGTCTTTCTTCTATATAGTTCGTCTACTAGCTGTGCAGGCGTCAGTCACCTACTTTCCAGTGGATACTGGTCTGAATCTCACAATGGAAGGCCCCTGGCTCTTTAATAACATCCAGTCAAATCTGGTCGTATGGTTATCCGGCCCTCGAAGCTCAACCAGCTTAATCCCGCCCCGGTTATGCAGAACCCAGTGGTTCGCTTCAGGGAGACCGATCAACTAATCCAGCAACATTACAACCACAGCGCAGTACAGGTCAAAAGAGTACTTCGACTAACCTCATACAGCGTCAACAGACGCGTGGCACAGTAAACATCAGCCCCCAAACATAACCCGGTATCAGTAAGCGCGCCCTGCAAGCTCTTCAATGCGCGAGCATACAGTGCTGAAATCGTCCCTGCTGTGACATTGAACCCGAATATCTGACCCGCTCGCGCGGCGAGACAGTGCATCGCGTCGTCGAGGACAGAACTCGCCCCGTAGCGACTGGGCAGGTAGCTCAGGAACGACGAGGAGGACTGCTGCTGCAGCAGGCGGGTGAGGTGCGCCGCCTGTCCGTCGCCGTGTTCATGCAAGAACAGCGACGCGGTTTTCCCTAGGTCCACGTCTGTGAAACTGGTCAGGTACGTGATGTCGAAGTTGTACTTTATCCGCAATGCCTCGTAGCCGGAGAATGAGGGCTGCGTTGTGAGCATGGGGCTGTCTTGGGCTTGCACAAGTTGAAGGAATGGCTCTGACTCCAGCCCCAACCCTTCGCTGTTATCTTCGCAGTCTGTACTCTGTACGCGCTGGCTCTTCCGCCCAGACCGCGCAGCCTGCCGTCTGATTTGGGCTCTGGAGACTTCATCCTGCGGTCGTCCTGAGCGGTCATTCAGGGCATCAACAAACACAAACGCAGGCCCGTTTTTGGCGCGGCTTCGCGGTTTTCTGGACGGCTGGCTGGGGCACATTGGCGGGCTGTTGGCTGGTGGTGACTAGGGGCATATTCTTTCAATTCTTGGTGGGATGGATATTGTGGTGGTTTGTTTGGAGATTTTGCGATTTCGATTTGGAGTCTTGGAGTCTTTGCTGCTGACTAAGGAGCCAAGCGAGCCCCTCCTTGTGGACGATGCTATGTAGTTCATGGCGATAATATTGTGATAGTTATCCTGTTGATACTGTATGCTGGGATGTGATAGTACTGGAGTTCTGGAGGGATGGAACAATACACGATAGGAGGCTAACTGGATATTACCCGAACCGAAATTCCAAACTTGCCCTACTGACAAGGCTCCCCTGGATGGGATATGGTAAACGAGTGTGCAATAATGTTGGGCGGCCATTGTTAAATGCTTTTCATTCACGTTAAAAAGGACGAGCTGTGGTTAGGAAGAAAGCTTGGGACACCCGTATATTTAAGCCCTAGTCAGGCCTGGCAAACTGCACTGGCTGAGACTCGAGAAAGCGCCACTGTGAGCCCTGTAGTAGTACTCGCGGGCTAGTGGACACGGGCCAGGGATACGGGCCTCAGCATTGGCCGGATTAGGAAATTGACAAGGCTGTCCTATGTACGGCCGAAAGGCTGAAGGCTGTAACTCAGCATCAATACGCCACTGCCTACCTGGGAAACTCTCATTGGCTTGGACGTGCCATTATACGAGGAGTCGAAGATGGCTCTGGCTGAAACATTCAAGTGGGATTTGCTGACTATTCCCAACAGGGATGTTAGATATACCTCGTACAAGATACCTATCCTAAAGCAACCATCTAAAAGCCGGATGACGCCACTCCAGATCCTCAATCTGACGCGCACTCAGTCCATCAAGCCTCCTTCCACTTCCACCGCTCTCACCAGCAGCCTCCCGCCTCCTATTATCCCACTTCGACCAGATCAGCATCCCAACCCCAATAAGAAGACTCGCCGACCCTGTAGCAAGATTCAATCCATTGCCGATTGGATAATCCGGCCCGTCAAAGGGGAGGAAGGACCACGTCGCCACCAGCCCGCCGATATTCCCCATCATCACGACCGTCCCGATCGCCGCGGCGCGGGAGGTATCAGAAACGACATTAACTGATGCGTGGGCTGTTGTCAGGACGCCCATGGGGAACGACCCGAAGGCGATCAGGAATGTTGCTCCGTACCGAGCGCGCGGGTTATCAGTCGCCAGGAAGATGATATAGCCCACCATCATGAGGATAGGGGTACCTATAAAGAGGCCGATGCGTTTATTAAACCTCCCACTCAGATACGGGATGAGGATCGTCGAGAATGCACCGACGATATAAGGCGGCACGGTCTGGAGCTGTTGCTGGATGGTGCTTTTCTCGGGGTATATTGTGCGTACGATTGTTGGGGCGAAGAAGGCCAGACCCTGAACTGTGACGCAGGTGAAGAGCATGATCCACGATGTGGCCTGGACGATGGGGTTGAAGATCCCGCGGGACAGTTTCTTCTTGTCGAGTTTATCGAGGACTTCGCGTGCGCCGGCGTGTTCGTATTCGGAGCGGACGCGGGTGACTGCGAGTTCTTTTTCCTCTTTGGATAGCCATATAGCGGTTTCGGGTCTGTCGGTTAGGGTGAGGAAGGCGAGGGCGCCGATTCCGATGGTGATGATTCCTTCGATGGCGAAGATCATGCGCCAGGTATGCAGGCTCCCGAAGGAGGACAGGCTGAGGATTCCGGAGGCGAGAAGGCCGCCGAATGCGCCTGCTAGCGGGGCCATGACGAGGTAGATAGACAGGCGGAGGGCGAGTTCGGCTTTTCGGTACCACCGTGAGAGATAGTATGCGATTCCGGGGAACATGCCTGCTTCGAAGATTCCCAGGAGAAATCGGACGCCGCATGCGCTGTTGAAGGACTGGACGAAGCCGGTTCCCACAGAGCAGATTCCGAAGGCCAGGGTTATGGCGGGGAGAAACCAGCCTGGGCCGATCCATTTGCAGGCGATGTTGCATGGGATTTCGAAGACGATGTAGGAGATGTAGAAGACGGAGAGGAGGGTGTTGTAATCGTAGCCTGCCATGTTGAGGTCGTCTTCGAGGCCGGCAAGTCGGGCATTTCCTGCTACATTTAGTATATGCTTGTGCTTCCTGTATTCATGGGCTGTGTATACCGATGTTGGCTCGGTCGATGAAGCAGAAGAGGTACATGAGTGAGACGGTAGGCACGATATACCAGTCGATCTTTCGACGTAGCCGGGCTTCCGCTTTGGCGTCGAAGTAGAAAGCCGTGGCATGGCTGTAAATGATTAGCAAAGGCAGCAGAGCACTCAAAACACATACTGGTCTTTCTCTGAAGAAGACTCGGTAGGAGCTTGGTATTGGCTCTCCACATGCTCAGCAAGGCCCTTTTCTGCCATGGCGGGTATAAACGAAGGGCAATTGGGCCAGTTTACTGTATTCCTGATGAGAAGGACAGACACTGATATTCTTAATACATAGCTGGAGCAGCCGTTTATATTGGCAACATATCGGGAAGCAAACCCAGCCCCAGATCCGGGGAAGGCCAAGCTGCGGGGAGCGGTGCACTGCTTCATTGACAGAGCAACTGGTGATAGGCCCCTATACAGCGATACGCACCACTGACAAGACAGCGGAGGGCCCTGTCCCCTGTCACTCTACTTGGCACTGGGGAGACAGCGCTTGGCAGGCGGGATGTCGGCAGATGAAGCGAGCCTGAACTCCCGGATGTGGTGCTCTTGTGGGGATCTATACAATAACCATTATAGCTTGGCGATAGCATACGCAGAACAGTTGTTCTCTGACGGTAGGCACCAGAGTCCCTGCCTCGAGCAGCAGTTCACCACACTAGCCCAATCCACCACGTAAATAGTAGGATGTCAATTGTCCTGTTAGGAAGTAGACGGGATATACTGCGTATAAAAGACACCTCAGGTGTCCAGGCCCAGTCGGACCAACTCCGGCACATCGATGCAACTACCGAAACCCCGCCATCACCACGACCGCAACTGCAAACTCTGAATAGATTCCTGTTCAACAATGTCGCTCCAAGGCAAGGTCTACGCTGTGACAGGCGCAGCAAGTGGCATCGGTCGCGCAACAGCAAAACTGATCTCCGACCGCGGCGGCACAGTCTGCGTCGCCGACGTCAACCGCGATGCCCTGAGCGAGGTCGAGGCATATTTCGCCTCTAAGTCACCACCTGTGCAGTATATGGTCACCCAGGTTGATGTTTCAAACAAGGAGCAGGTGGAAGCCTGGATTGCTGAGATCAAGGCCAAATTCCAGCGCTTGGACGGTGCAGCGAATGTCGCGGGCATTGGCGGGAAGGACCATGGGACTAAGACTGTCGCGGAGACTGATGACGGTGAATGGAATAAGATCATCGGTATCAATCTGACGGGGGTCCTGTATTGTCTTCGCGCGCAGCTGAACGTCATCGAGGATAAGGGGTCGATTGTCAACATGGCCTCCATCCACTCCAAAATAGGTGCGTCTGACCACTTGACCTTTGAACAACGCTAATTCTGGATAGGAATGGCGAATTACGGCGCATATGCAGCGAGCAAGCACGGTGTGCTTGGCCTCACTCAGGCTGCTGCAAAAGAGAACGGCCACCGAGAAGTTCGCGTTAATGCTGTTGCTCCAGGCCCAATCTACACGGAAATGATGCAGGGGCATTGGGATCGCATTGGCCGACCTGCCGATGCTCCATTTGACGACCCTATTGCATTTCAACGGCAGGGGACTCCTGAGGAGGTGGCGAATGTAGTGCTCTTCCTGCTGGGGCCGGAGAGCTCGTTCGTTAGTGGAAGTTGTTATTCGGTTGATGGAGGCTGGTTGTGAGGATCACATCAGTGGACAAGAAGTGTACAAGTACCGTGAGATTGTTTAGTAAAAAAGGAAATGGATATTCCCTAAAAAATAAGTTACTCTAATGCGACTCGACGGACACTGGTAAGTATATTTCTGATAAGTAGCATACTAGAAGGAGCCGACGCCTCGGGCACAACGACCCCTACCCTGCCCCTACTGCAAGATATCGTTGAACCCGGAAAGAGCATAAATGATAAGGTAGAGTTAAGAAATCCAATTGTATGAAGGGTATCGCAGTGATCGGGGAATCGGCCTCTTTATCCCCGCCAGACAGCAGTGTCGTCCTCCACGCGCCCAACCAGGACGGCCATGATAGAGCTTAGTCCGGGAAGATGCTAGACGAAGCCCAATCGGTTCAGAACTTCAGACCCGCAGTGGACTTGTGGAGGAGAACAGGACAAAAGAAGATATTGCTCTGCCCAATCCCGATTACCTCATCGTGTCCGATGTTGATCGCGGAGTCGGATCTGATGCTTTCTTCCGCTTACTAACGCCCTAACTACAGGTGCTTTCTCAGAAAAAAAGCTGAAGAATGGGATACCTGCTATTCCATATTATGCAGCTAGTGGAATTTGGACGGCCTGAAGCGCTTGGAGTCCGTACACCGGGTGTTGGGACCTTATAGCGTGGGGTATTTGGTAATGAACATACTTTGGATGAAGAGCATACACTCCACACCCCCGCCAATGGAGCGTGAAACTGTGTAGATCAAGTGTAGCAGCAGCCGACTGGTGCCGTAAAGAAGGATATATAATGCCGGAATCCTAATTTATGTTGCCCTCATCCTTATTCCAGAATCCCAAACACGAGTACAGTGTGAACAGAACCCCGTCATGATTTCTGACATTGCAAGCCTGCCCCTCAGTGTGCCGATGCTCATCGCGGCGTCTGGTGCTCTCTTGTTCCTGTATTACCTGGTTCCAGCCCTTCTCAGCCCGTTAGTTGATATTAAAGGTCCAGCTCTTGCCCGATATACTCGTCTGTGGGAATTGTACCACAACTGGCAAGGCCAGCTGGAACATGTCACGATCGCCCTACATAAGAAATATGGTACACCAGCGGCTCTCTCTTTGGAAGCACTTATATACTAACTTCAGATTCTTGTAGGCCCCATCGTCCGGTTAGCACCCAATCGATACAGCATCGGGGATCCCTCTGCCGTCCGCACGATCTATGGCCCCGGCTCCAAATTCAGCAAATCCGAATATTACAAGCCATTTGGCGGGCCTTTCACGCATCACAAGGATGTCTTCTCTGAGACCAGCAATGAGAAACACGCGGTCGAGCGGAGAAAGACATCCAACATGTACGCGATGAGCTCGCTGGTATCCTACGAGCCATTCGTCGACAAGATCAATGGCGAATTCATGACTGCATTGGAGAATCATGCAAAGTATGGGAGGGAATTTGACCTCTTCACATGGATGCAGTTCTATGCATTCGACGTTATCGGCGAGATCACCTTTGGCCGGTCGTTTGGGTTGGTCGGCGAGGGTAAGGACGACAGCGGACTTTTGCATGCTGCTCACGTTGCGAGCATAGGATATGGCTCGATGGCGGGACTTGTCCCCGAGATCCATCCGTTGTATCTTTGGCTTCAGAATGTTTTCCCAATTGAGAGCTATCTGAAGACCCTCCAGCGGGTGATAGGACAGCAGATTGGCGCCCGGATGAAAGGAGAGAGCTCCAGCGACCGCAAAGACTTCCTGGCCAAATGCATTGAATTGAACAAAGCTGGAAAGCTGGAGCATCTAACCATGAATAATGTTATCGGGGCGAACGTTGGTGCTGGCTCTGATACTACTGGCATTAGCTTGACGGCAGTCATCTACTACCTGATGAAGAACCCGCATTGCCTGCAGAAGCTCCGCGACGAGCTTGATACGGCTGCTATAGAAGGGAACCTTTCAAGTCCTGCGACCTTTCAAGAAGGACAGAAGCTTTCATACCTGCAAGCCTGCATCAATGAGGCATTGAGACTGCATGCGGCTGTGGGCCAGATCCTGAGCAGAGTCGTTCCGGAGGGCGGTGCACAGCTCGCCGGTAGACATTTTCCACAGGGAGTAAGTTTAATCTTTACCGAACTGTTCCAACAGCTACTGACTGTAAGCCGACAGACCGTGGTTGGCGTCAATGCATGGGTGGTCCACAGCGATGAAAGCATCTGGGGCAAAGACGTGCACGAGTTTCGCCCAGAGCGATGGCTGGTTTCGAAGGAGAAACTTGCATTCTTAGAGCAGCATTTCCTAGCAGTAAGTGTTCACAAAGGTCCACTGGAAGGCGAATCTGTGCTGATGCAGATACAGTTTGGGGCTGGGGCACGAACCTGCATTGGCAAGAACATCTCGCTGCTCGAAATGACAAAACTGCTGCCACAGCTCGTACGCAGATTTGATTTTGCTCCTGTTAATGATGCCGACTGGACAACGAGTAGTGGATGGTTTGTCAAGCAACAGATCCAAGTCAGAGTCACTGAGCGAACGTAGCCTGGCCTGAGTTGTGGATCTGCAAGATTCCACGGCTTTGGATACCCGAGTATATGACAAGTGGGAAGCCCTTGATGAGTGAATGTTGTTCGTCATAGTGAAGCTATATTTAGCGATAATTTGGTGGTTGCGCAGCATACTTCCCAAAGAGGTCGTCGAGCAGACGACCAGTTTAGCAGCATAGTGGGTGCGTGCAGATCAATAACAATCAATTCATTTCATCAACACTTGTACCCTCTGCAGACAGGTTCTCAGAGTGGCGATGAGCTTGGGTAAGTGGGCCAAGATGGATTTATGCCGATCGAGCATGCACTCAGGGTCCTGCATGCGCTGCCATCGTGGCTCTTCTCAGTGATCGTCAGGCGTTCCACTGTTAGATTTCTTGGGAGCAGCTCTGCATCCAATCCGCGTGCTCGATCTGAGAATTGTTGGAACTTGTGAGGCTCAGATGCTCAGCCATCCTCGTAGGGCTTGGCCGACGTAGCCTGTGGACACGCGATACGAGACTCGCGAGGAACAGTCTCAAAGCTATATCAGGCCTCGCTGCCGGTGTTGAAATCAATAGTCAAGTTCAATATCGTCTACTTTTCATAACCGCTCTTTACATTAACTCTAGCACTCAACATGGCCAACCCATACTACGCAGACGACAGCCACAAGGCCATCATCGGCCTTCGCATCCTCAGCATCATCACCACTCTCCCCGTATTCCCTGCGGTGGCATGGACTATGCCCGCTCACGACAAGGTCGTCAACGACGGTATCGGCTGGGGGATGAACCCCGGCCTTCTGGCAGCGGTATGCTTTCCCCAGCAGCCCCAACCTGCTTTTACAGTAACCGGATCACTAACCTACTTCTCAATATAGAGCGCCTTTACATTCCTCTGGACCGCGACCGTCCTTGTCTTCCGCATCGGCTTGAACAAACCCATCCACCCAGGCGTCTACGTCGCCTTTGATTTGATCTCCTTCCTCGTCCTAGTCGCCTTCTCAATTACAGTAGCCCTCTTTATCGAACCTTTCTTTGGTACGGATTATACATGTCTTCGCGGTAGTGATTGTGGTGGACTGGCTCTGTCCGGCGTGGAGTGGTATGCGGTCATTATGTCGCTGATTTGCTGGTGCGACCTACCTACTTAACCATCCTGGCTTGCTTTCTTCACTCGGACTTGCTAACCCGATATTTCATAGTGTGTCGCAGTTTATCTTGCTCGTCTGGGCCTGCTGGGCGACGGACAAAAACCGCAAGAGCAGGAAGCACGCCGCGCGCAAGGAAAACGCGGTTGCTGCGTAAATGATTTATGAGGTGTCGACGACTTATAGACTTATATGTTTAATATGAGCATGGGACTGACGATTATAATAATGGGATAGACTCGGAGGAGAATACCTCGGTATTCGGTATACGGTCCGGGCATGGATATGGATATGGACATGGACACGGATACGGACACGGGGTTGGAACGGACTTGGAGGGATATATTCCTCGGTTGATAATACCTAATGTTTAATATTTAATATTTGGACTGGTTCTTATTCGCTGGCTGATGCGGCGAAACCTCATATTTGGTAATATCTAATACTACTACTACTTAATGTCTTCACTACTCAACCTAATTATGACATCTGAGCCCTGGCAGTACATACAGAACTCACCTCTGGTCCGTTATTGCTCGCTAAGCTTGTCTTTCTGTTGGTCGCGAATACGAGGCGAGGTAGTGTGCCGCGGGTTGCGGCTGACGTAGGTATTTAGAAGGTTTAACTGGAGAATTATAGTTTGTTGTCTATATAAGGCCTTGCCACGCTCGCTTCTGGGTCATGTTTCGACAGAACATATTCATCGCTAAAATAACTCCATTCAAAATCACTAGACTGAACATGGGCACGCTACAGAGCCCGACCAAAGCGCCGTACAAGAACTGGCCGAATGATGCTGCTGTACGTCCTTTCAATGGCCGTGGCTGAATATATACTAACTCCCCCAGTTCGAAGCAACTACCTCGACAGAGCCAACCGGGCTCAAAGTCATTGGAAGGTTCCCGAAAGAGGTAGCAGGGACACTCTACAGAACCGGACCGGGGCAGTACAAAGTCGACACACCGAAAGGAGAGTACAAGCGCAGCCACTGGTTCGACGGATTCAGCCAGATCCACCGGTTCCAGATCATCCCTGACACGGAGGACCCAGACAGCTGTCGTGTACTCTACAACTCTCGAAGCCAAGTCGACGAGCTGCTTGAGGAGGCCCGGAAGGGCAGGAATATCGACAAATACATTACCTTTGGGCAGAAAAGAGATCCGTGTATGTCGTATTTTGAGAAGGTCAAGGCTAGTTTCCACCCAGCGGTTCCCAGCAGTGACCACCCGGGAATGGCAAATATGTGGGTTACGGTGAAGCCCAATATGCCGGGGATGCCGCGGGGTACGGTGACTGCTCTGACAGATGCGAATCTGATGCAGACTATTGATATGGATACTCTGCAGCCGGTGGGTGTTACGAGGCAGACAGCCTTGCACCCGGATTTAAAGGTAACCACCACCTGCTGAATATTGTTCCGAATTCTCACTGGATAGGGCGACATGTCCTGTGCGCATGCTGCATACGACCCAGTTACTGGAGATCTATATAACTTCAACCTCGAATTCGGCCCCTCAGCCAAATACCGCATTTTCCGCACGTCAGCAAAGACGGGGAAGACTGATATCCTCGCGACTATTGGGTCCGGGGTGAAACCTGCATATATCCACTCGTTTTTCCTATCTGGGGACTTTCTTATCCTCTGCATCTGGCCGCTGTACTTTAATGGATACGGGGCATCGGTGCTTTGGGAGAGGAATATCATCGACGCGCTGGCATTCCACCCCCAGGGGGAAACGAAGTGGTTGGTGATAGACAGGAAGGGGGATAGGGGCCATGTCGCCACGTTCACCAGCCCTCCCTTTTTCAGCTTCCACACGGTGAATGCGTTCCAGGAGGATCGTGATGGAACGGTTGATATCATGTGTGATATCATCCAGTTCTCGAACGATGGCATACTGAGGAATATGTACTTTGAGAATGTCCTCTCAACTGGCGAGGGCAAGCCGCCTCACGACGGGAACAAACCCAGTCTGGTGCGGTACAAGCTCTCTGGTGTTCCGACGAAGGGAATCAAAAAGCAGGTGGCAGCAGCAGAGGTCGTGACGAAGATCGATAGAGCTGGGGAGCTGCCGACCATCAACCCAATGTACGCCACGAAGAGACAGAGGTATGCGTATGGAATCATTGACAGGGGGCATTCATCGTTTGTTGACGGGCTGGCAAAGACGGACCTGGATACGGGGAAGCTCACATACTGGGATAAAGAGCCACGGCCCCATACTCCAGGAGAAGCCATATTTATCCCCGATGGGACGAACGAGGCTGAAGATGCAGGATACCTGCTGAGCGTTGTGCTAGACGGGGAGACTGGGCGGTCGTACTTGGTGTGTTTGTCGGCGAGGGACATGACTGAGATAGGTCGTGCAGAGGCAGACCATGCAATTGCACTTGGGCTGCACGGGCATCACAGTGTTGGTTATTCAGATAGTGGTTGATTCAGATATGGTTAATACATGATTGTTGGTGGATAGCAGAGCATAAGTTATGCAATGCACATTAGTCAGCTACTCAGCTAAGTTACAGTGCGATCATCTCCTCCACTCGGATCTTCACCACAACCAGAGAGAACGCGAGATGGCCCCCGTCAATTTCACTCGGCCCCCGGATCTCTCTGGCCGCACCCCCATCTATCGCCTCAGCAAGACCGCCCCTCCTCCGCCCACGCCCTCTCCCAGCCAGCCGAGTCCCTCGTCCGACCCTGCCGCATGGCAGCCCCCTTACACCTCCCCCTATACCGCTCCCCAGCCGCAGTCCCAGTCGCAGTCCACTCCCCACGATGACAAGGAGAACCAGGTCGCCGAGTCGCCGCAGCAGACGCAGAGCTCACCCTTGACCAAACGTCGGGGCCGCAAACTGCAGGAGAACGAGATCCTCATCCTAGTCAACTGCTGCCTGGAGTTCCAGAGCTTGTACCACGGCAACCCGTCGCGGTTCTGGTACTGCGTCGCGACGAGCCTGAAGCGGCAGATCAAGCGCAATTTCTCATGGCAGTCCTGTCGCCAGATAGTCGAGGAGCTGGTGTCGGAGCGTCGGGAGCGCCGTCGGGATGTCGCGGCGGGCAAGGTGAAGGAACAGCCGCTCACCGAGCTGGTGCTTGCGACGGACAAGTGGATTTCGTTTAGCGATACTGTGGCGGGGTCTCCAATTATTGCATCGCCGGCGCAGTCATTGAAGCGCCGGGGGGAGGACGGGTCTCCTGCGATTGATCCCAGCGCTGCGAAGCGACCGAAACACTACGAACAACCGTCTCCTATGCCGCCTCCGAGTTCCCAACATTCGTCGCAGCCGGTCGCTCACTCTATACCCACACATCCCATACCTCCCAACGCTGTCGCATCGATTCCGAGCGGGCCGACGAGATCGGAGTTCCAAACATTGAAGGTGGATATTCAGAGTCTACGGATGGATGTGCAGAGCATGCGGCGGGAGATGGTGGAGGCCAGGCAGGAGATGAATACCCAGCTAGGCTTGATCCTCCAGGCTATACAGCAAGGCAAGCAGTCCGAGCCCAAGGAGGAATGAGACGAGCGGACGTGATGGACATGACCTTGGTCACCCACAACAGGTATATTCTACAAACAGCGATCGACTTACCAGTCAACGCGCCCTTACAAATATGACGCGCTCGGCGCGAGGAGAACCAGATATCTCTACGGCGGATTAGCGTTCCACCACCGATCTCCCGCCCGGAGACGACGGCTTGTCGAGGACGCGAAGATTGACTCCGCCGCGAGCCGAACAGGCCGGCAGTTGAAGCGCGGCACAGATGGAGACCTTTGATATATCCATAGCGTCATACCCATGAGCATTGTACAATTGAACCGGACATCACCGATGTCTCACCTTATCCCGCAATCAAGTCCCACCCTATTTATCGCTCAACGTATGTACTGTAGTGCGGCAAGCTCGGATGTTCCCCCAGAGCTGTCATGTTTCGCAGAAAGTCAGATAAATCAGTTGATCCCCACGTGTGAAGATCGGTGGCTGCAACACTCCGACATCGCCAGTGATCGTCGTCAGCGCGGGCTGCATCCATGGGTTGATGATCCTTGGTCGCTTCGCTTACACGAAACGCGATCGGACCTGCCTCTTTCCGTCTTGCTGCCGTGCATTGTCCAGCGAGCCAGCAAGATAAATTCCGAGATCACCGGCGCTGCCAGATGCCATCTCAATCATTTTCATCGTCACTGACTCGCCATGCGCTCCACCCTGGCTCTCGCTCTGTTCCCTCTGGCCTCCCAGGCCGTCAACATCATCTCGTCCAACGACGATGGATGGGCTGAGATTAACATCCGGTCGCTCTACAGCGCCCTGACTTCCGCCGGCCATTCCGTCGTTGTGTCCGCCCCCGCTGAGAACCAGAGCGGCACAGGTGGGAAAGACCTTCCGCCATGTTGAACTCAGCTAACGTCTCTACAGGATCCAGCGATGAGACCCCCGAGGACAGGACCGACGCATGCGAGTTTGATAGCTGCCCAGAGAACAGCGGTCCGTACGGCGCCAACGAGACAGACCCCAATCTCAACTGGGTGAACTCGTACCCGGTGACTTCTATCAAGCACGGCATCGACACGCTCGCCTCGGAACTACTCGATGGAGAGCCCGATCTGGCCGTCTCCGGTCCTAATGTCGGGAACAACCTCGGCATCGCCATCCCCTTCTCCGGCACTGTCGGCGCAGCCAGCTATGCTGCCGGGACGGCCAAGATCCCCGCGATCGCATTCTCAGGAAAGGATGGCGATCCGACTGCTTGGGATGATCAGGTCCCAGAGTACAGCACCATCTACGCTGAGCTCGCGACAAAAGTGGTCGATCGGATCGTTGATACCGGCACGCCGTACCTCCCTGACGACGTCTGGCTGAACGTCAACTTCCCCTCCGTGGATGGCTGCAGTAGCGCCGATGACTTTAGCTTCGTCCTGTCGAGACTCTTCCCGGCAGTGCCGCTCGTCACGGACGACGATGTCGAGACCTGTGGGTCGAACCGTCTGCCAACAGAAAACGCCGTTATCGACACGGACGGCTGCTATGTGAGCGTCTCGGTGGGGACGAGCGACAAGAGCGACGCCGATGCAACATTGCAGGGGGATGTGTTGCAGAAATTGGGGGATTTCCTGACTTGTCTGCCGTAGACTCTCGCATAAGTGCATAACTAGCATAGACTAAACTCGGAGAATGACTGCACTGGGGTATATCCCCTGCGGAGTAACCGCAGCTTCAACTCAATATAACCAGCCAGGTTACACCGGGATGGGGGCCAATATAAACCGTTTCTCCTTTTATCCTCCGTTCCTTAGGCACGTTTTCCCCTGGCCTTCTTGGCGGACAATCTTCGGCCGTCTTGTCGACGCGTTCCTCGACTAGGGCTATCTAGTTCATCTCCGATGCCGTGATCGACAATTCGGGTTCCACTGCTGACGAACTGATCCGGATATAAAGACGCTGCTCTCCGTGCTGGACTCCTCCCCCTCAGCCAAGCCAGATATACCCAAGACAAGACAAGACCAGACAGCATGGCCGCTCGCGCCCTCATCGCCTCCCTCGCTGCCACCGCAGCAGCCACCCCCCTCGTCCGAGGCGCAACCAAACTCGCTGCTCGCGATGTGATCGACCATGACGCCGTTGTCGGCTTCGACGAGACAGTCCCAGAGGGCACAACCGGCGAGCAGTACCTAGCCTACCAGCCGTACCTTTATGTCGAGGACGGCTGTGTTCCGTTCCCAGCTGTTGATGCCGAGGGTACCTCCCCAACCCCATCATCTCTTTTAAAATGCAGTATTCTAATTGAAATAGGAAACACAAGCGGCGGCCTCGAACCCTCCGGCGGCTCCTCCAGCAACTGCGACGACTCACCCGGACAAGTCTACGCCCGCTCCACAATGTCCGATGGCTCAGTAGCAACCTACGGCGCCGCTATCATGTACTCCTGGTACATGCCCAAGGACTCCCCCAGCACCGGCCTCGGCCACCGCAATGACTGGGAGGGCGTGGTCGTGTGGCTCAACGACGAATCCTCCACGGCGGTGGATAACATCGCCGCTGTGTGTCCGAGTGCGCACGGGGAATGGAATTGCGATACCGAGTTTACCCTTGATGGGTCAAGGCCGCTTATTAAATACTCGAGTACTTGGCCGGTCAATCATCAGCTGGACCTTACTGATGAGATTGGTGGCACGCAGCCGCTTGTTGCGTGGGAGAGTTTGCCTGATGTGGCTAGGCAGGCGCTGAATGATGCGGACTTTGGGGATGCCACTGTGCCTCTGAAGGATGAGACTTTTGGTGGGAATTTGGAGAGTGCGACTTATTAGCTGATGCTAGTAGGGATGGAGGGAATGTTGTAAGATCCTGGCCTGTCTTGTAGGGTTGGCTTGGGCTTGGGGTATACGCACAGTTTATGATTTTTATAGAGAGATCCGTCCATGTATAAATGTTGCGCTGGCCAGCTTGAATTCTTGGGTTTGTTGCGGCAGCTGGTCTGTCGTTTGTTCATATCTGACCTCAGTACATACTATATGATTTCGCTTGCCCTTGTTATTTCTCTTTTCCCTTGAATCTACGCACACACTAGACACAGACTGGTTCTCTAGTCATTGAGATCCCATGGAACATGACGAGCCAAATTGTTTCATTTAACGAAGCTATCTGACTCACTCAAACCGCGTGATATTCTTCGATCAACTATAATACACAGCTCCCGCCCCATGTGCTACTGTATATTGTATCTAAGCAGGGACACACTGAGAGTAGTAAGGGTTAAACTTCTTGCAGGTCGTGCCCGAAGGACAGCTCGTGGTGCCCGTCCAGTTGGAGCCACCGCACTGCGCGTATGCGCCTGCGGAACCACCAGTCGAACCACTGGACGAAGGAGAAGGAGGGGTGGATGTAGCAGCTGCAGCGCTCGTAGTAGACGGAGCAGGGATGAGCGTGGTGCTGCTTCCGGGTGCAGATGCGCTGGTGCTGGGGCTAGAGCTGGCGGCCTTAGCTGCCTTGGCACTTGCAGCAGGAGTTGTTGTAGCTGCTGCTGTGGTAGTTGCTGAAGCAGATCCAGTGGCCGAACCAGAACCACCACCACCACCTGCTGCAACGGCAGAGCCAGGGGAGGTAACAGCAGAAGTCGCTTGGGTGATCGACGAGGCACCGCTGTACAGAGTCGGTCCAGGGACCTTGTAGCTCGAGAGGCTGCTGTAGATGTTCACCAGGATACCGGCGTCATCCTCGGTGTATAGCTTCGTGCCGACCACACCAGCAGGCTTGTCAGTGCCAGATCCGGTGACCTGCAAGCTGAAGCACTGGGGGTAGTTCTGGGCGCCGCCCTCTGTGCCGGCGCCGTGGAGGGCAATGAGTTCGTGGCGCAGGACGTAGTTCCCTGGGGCAATGGACTCGGGGATCTGCACCATCCAGCTGTTGTTGTTCTTGATGAGCTGGTCGTCGCCCCATGTTCCGGGGACTTCGGCGCCATCGACGAGGCCGACGCCGTCGATCCTGAAGAATTCGAGGGCCGTCTTGTCGATGGTTTCACAGGAGTCGCCGCATGAAGCGAGGTAGTCGACCACTGGAGTAATGAACGTCAGCTTGGGCGTCTTGAGCTAGGGAATAGGGAGACATATCCATGATGGGTGTCAGGCCACTCGGTCCACTGCAGGTTGAGCTTGTCGCCGGCAGCAACGGGGATAGAGCCCTTGGCGTTGGTGGCGTTGAGACTGCAGATGATGTCGGTGTTGGAGTATCCCTGAGTGGTCAAGTCGACAGGGCCATTGCCAGTGTTCGGTGTTCCCCAGGCTGCCACGACAGGGGGGTCCTCCATGTAGGGGAAGCTGCCGATGTCCCAGCCTGGGTAGAGCACACCGTTGACCACGACGCCTGTAACGTGGCCGTGGGCTGCCACAGAGGCAACAAAGGAAGCGAAAGCAAGAAGACTGCGAGACATAATGAATTGAAATGATAAAGAATGAAAGCGACCAGCGCAGATGAGCGAAAGAGAGACAGGCTTCAATCAATGAAGTTGGTTGACACTGCAGTTGGAATTCCGGCGGCACGCCAGCACACTTATATTCCTGGAAGCGTGTATCCACTGTCAATTGTCGGACCATTACTGGAGACTCCGGAGTTCGTTCGCTGAGGCATTCCGAGCGCTAACTGTACTGCAAGGCTGTGGTGGTTTGAGGTTGATGTCCCTGTTTGAGATAGAGTCCTGCCAGGGGCTGCTCCACCAATTAGGGCATCCACAGGGCTCAGTAAAATCTGCTTGTTTCTATCTGTCACTGGATGGAGGAACTCCGGCTGCTATCTTTGCCTCAAATTAACAAAGTTGTTTCAGGCAAGAAGCTTGACTGGGTTTTACCAGGGGTTTATTCCCGGGGGCAATGAGCTTCTCTGCTCAACCTGCCAATCTCAACTTGATCCGATCGTCATTCGACATGTTCAGAAGCCACGTCTGATAGCCACGGAAATATCCGAATTATCAACGTGGAACAGTGTGGAGAATGAATAATTGTTCGTATCCCGTGCAGCCGAAGTCTCCTACATTGATCAAGTGCGAAATTATCATTAAAACAGTTCTATTCAGTCTATCAATATATATCTATTTCTATATTAGCCATTTAAATGTCTCTAAATCACCTGCTAAAGCAAATTACACCCTAAAGTGAACTCCACAATATGATGTACACCAGCGGCAGTGCAGGCATATTAATCCTAGCGAAGCCATTCAAGAAACCAAGATAATGTCCACCCAAGAGTGACTCGGTTCTGTATGCGAAGTTATAATCTGCCCAAGTGATCAATACTCACTCCGATCGAGCTTCCTTGGTCTTCTTCGATCGCAGCTTCATCATCACAAACACAAGCATGTACGACGTGATGCAGAACAACGCTGTAATACCAGTCTAATGCCGTTAGTACGTGATTATATAAAAAGGTATATGCAACTCACATCTCTCCAGCCATAGTACCTCTCCAGCTTATTAAACGTCCTCGCATAATCCGCCCCGGTCGAGTACTCGCAGAACGAGCAGGTCCCCGTCGCATTCGCATCAAGGAGGTATCCAGGATTCGAAGACAGAAAATCGGACATGTAGTCGCCACAGGACTGGCCTGCAGGAGCACTGAACTGAAGGTATTCAGACGGGTTACACTCGACTTTAACATCCCACAGCACTTCCGTGAGCAAACCGCCGACGAGGTAGGTGAATGGGTCGAGGTAGTACATCCAGTATCGCCAGAAGGGCTGCATGGCATCGTAGGGAACGACAACACCGCAGAAAGAGATCATGCCTGCGCCGATTACAATGGGATTCATGATTGCTGCGAAGTACTCGTTTGGTGCGTAGGCGGCGATGGCTTGGCCGATGGATGTATACAGGAATTCATAAACTACCCTGTTAGTACTGCAGTTTAAGATCGTGACAGGCGGCACTTACAGATCATTTGCAGGTATACGTGGCCGGAAACGCTGGCCTGGACTGGAAAGCCGGCAGTGAAATACCAGCAGGCGAAGTAGAGCGTGGCGCAGATAATCAGGTACGGGATCTCGGATACAGCCTGTGCGGCGATGAATGCCAGCCAGTGGTATGTCTTGGACTTCTTCTCTCGGGTCTCGAAGACGTCGCGGTTCTGCAGGAAGAAGGGCTGCATTTGGTTGATGCACCCAGGGGCGACGAAGATGAAGTTGACTGGCCAGTTAGCTTGGTCTTAAAGATAATTCTCGAGTTCTTACAGATAGCAAACAGTCGTAGCTGCATGTCGAATGTGCCATTCCCCATTTTCCAAAAGGTGAAGCCGCTGAACAGGGCTGCAAAGATATGCAGGATGATCTTGTTCCACATGTAGTCCTACAAACGTCAGCATGCCTTCCCTGACCAGGTGGTTGTACTCACCGGCTCTCTCCATAGCTTGATCATGAGGCGGCGAAGGACGAGTTCGAATTGATACCATCTCGAAGTAGCGAAGCTGGCCTTGTCCTCCTCGCTGGGATTAGCCTGGCTGATGCGGTTCAACTCCTCTAGTTCAGCGATGGCTCGTTCACGTTCGCTCGAACGGTTCCACACGCCAACCCAGTCGACCTTCTGGCTGTCGTTTCCTTGGATGACTTCGACTATGTGCTCCGCTGGGTTCGTATCAGGCGGACACGAGGCTCCATTTTGTGCAAAGTAGTCAAGCACTTTCTGAGATTCGTTTCCAGCTGTCTTTGGTTAGAGTAGGTAGGATTTAAGTAGGATAGGCTGCTTACTCTCGCCAAAGTATGCCATCTTTCCGCCCTTTGCCAATAGAAGAAGGGAATCAAAGGCGTCGAATAGTACGGCGGAAGGTTGGTGGATGGTACACTGCAAGAGTCAGTATATCCTTGGCTGAAGAGATTATCACATACCAGGACTGCTTGCCCACCATCGACTAGCTTTCTCAAAAACCGAATAACTATTTGGTTAGTAACTAGAACGCCTGCATATTAGGGTTCACTTACTGTTATAAGCAGACTGCCCATCGAGACCCGAAGTCGGTTCATCCAGGAAGAGCAGGGTTGGTTTTGCAACTAACTCGACACCAAGGGTTACTCTCTTTCGCTGCTCAATGCTCAAACCAGCACCAGGAACTGAAGCAGTCAGTATAGCCTTCATCCAGAGAGCTTGGAAGCCTACCCCCGATAAGCGCGTCACGGATATCATAAAGCTCAAGAAGGTTAATGATGTGATCAACATAAGCAAGCTTCTCTTCTTCAGACACGCTCGCAGGCTGACGAAGAAAGGCCGAGAATATCAGTGCTTCCCGAACAGTTGCTGTTCTCTCATGAACATCCATTTGTTCACAGTACCCAGTCAATCTCTGGAAACTGATGCCCTGGGGCCGTCCGTCAATTAGGATGGAGCCGTACACCTCACCGCTATCTTTGCGTTGAGCTAGCACATCGAGAAGCCTAAATCAACGCGTCAGTTGTGTCGTCTTGGTGGTAAGCGTTCGACGTACGTTGTCTTTCCTGCACCCGAACATCCCATCAGGGCGACTAGATTTCCAGGCTTCACATAGCCAAAGACCTGGTCTAACAGCTGCTTCTTCTGACCGTGGAACGGAACATGGTAGTCTAGGTTGCTCCATGTAAAGGTCGACTGTTTTCCAGATTGAGCGAGAGCCATAGTATTATCCGTCTGAGCTGGTCTCTCTTGCTTTGCACTCGGTGTGCTCCCCCGTTTGTACAGCAGCACGGACGACCCAGACTGACTGTTGCGAAGTTCAAACCCAACCGCCGTCAGGAAAATGAAAAATAGCCAGAATCCAACAATCACGCCGAATGACCGCCAGATATGGCCGCTCGAGTAGCTGTACTGCTCGCGGATATAGTCTGCTCCAGATATCATGTCGCCGTTGCTTCCTGGCACTGAGCACCCCCGGTATGGCGAGGCTGAGTCTGGATAGCTGGGGCCGTATGGGATATAGTTTGGTTCCACGCAGTCTAGCTGCAGGCCGGTAAATTCTGAGGCCATCAATGCTTCGAACGCGTATGACGATGGGTTCAGGTAGAAAATCCAGCGGAACCAGGGGTGCATCTTCTGAAAAGGGATCAGGTAGCCTAGAGATTGTTAGATTACTTCGGTTTCTATAGTGGAGTTGTGTGTTTACCTCCATATACGAATCCCACGGTTGAAAGGAATCCAGTTATCTGAGACGCCAGTCCGAATTTCTTGCATAGGGCTCCCACTGCCCGGAACATTTGCATGCAGCACAGGGTGTTGACGATGATAATGATCCAGAACGTGAAGAACTTACCTGCGTCCATTTGCAATCCGGACATGAAGTATAAAATCAGCGAGAAGCAGGTAACTTGCAATATGGTTATAGGGATATCTGTAATAGCGTTGGCAATGCAAAAGGCTGTTGGTCGATAGAAGCCGAATCGCTTGTGGCGAGAGAAAATGGGCCTTCCCATGAAAGAGCTGGTGGTCTCGGACATTGACTCGAGGAGATAGTATAGGACTGGGAAGAATAGTACTCCAGGTCGCAAAAAGATGGAGGAGCTGTCCAGCTTGAGGTTGTAGAACAGACTGCCGCAGACCAGGGCCTGGAGGATCGATGACACCATTTTGATGGTGAGAGAGAGTTTGTCGCCTGCCATGATTTGGAATTGTCTAGATTGTCAGCATAGATTTGATGGCAGGGTAAATTCTACTCACCGAATGACGCAGGCAATAACCTGATCCCATAGTCCAGTTGTATACACACTCTGGGGCCGAGGGATATGGCGCCGTTTCTTTTCACGAAGCACTGCAACTGCTAGGTCTTCTTCCTCAGATCCTAGTTTCTCCGGGGCAACAATAGAGTCCATAGCGTCTTGGTAGATGGAGCTTGCCCGGTAACGAGCTTCAAACTCTTGGGGTGTGTTAGGAACCTTCTCTTCCATCCCAGGAGCAACAACCCGCTCCGTAAGCACAGTGACAGAAGTCAAGAAATCCGCAATGTTGGCTCCCTTTGGACAAATGAATCCTAAATCCTCAAAGTAGGCCCGAGCCTGACTTCGCGGTCCATAGTAAGTTACCAGCCCGTCGGCGAGGACCAGAATCTTGTCGAATTGGTTATAGATGTCGTTCCCAGCTTGGTACATTGTGGCCACCATGGTCTTGCTGCTCTCGTCAGCTTCTCGTCGAAGCATTTTCGCAAACTCGTATGCCGTTTTCGAGTCTAGACCTCGAGTTGGGTTGTCCCAGAATTGGACGGGACTCTGTATACAGTTAGAACTTGACAGATGAATGCGTATAAAGGCACCTACCTGGCCAGCCATAAGCTCGGCAAGTGACACTCGCTTCCTCTCTCCGCCAGAAACGCCACGAACGAACTCATTGCCCACCAACGTCTTCTTCGTATGCGGGATGCCCAGGGAATCCAGGATCCCGTCTCGATTCTGCTGCACAAACTCCTTCTTCCCACTTCCATTCTGGCGGTCTTGGGGAATTTTATTTCGCAGCGCAAACTTCATCGTTCGGTTCACCGTCAAAGTAGGGAAATGGACGTCGTCCTCGGTATTGAACATGATCTGCTGTCGATACTTCTTTGCCGCATCGGAGTCCATGCTCCCATACCACGTTTCTCCTTCAACCTTGTCAAACGATACTCTGTCGTTCGATAAGACGCGCAGGAACGATGTGCATCCGGACCCTGGTCGGCCGAGAACAAGCATCTACATCACGTACTCGTTAGCAAGCCCTAAATCAGATATTGTCTGTTGAGCACTTACCATTTCCCCTGGCCGTACTTGTCCTGTCAGCTCTTTGAGAATTGTCTGTAATAATTAGCAGCTAGCATTAAATATACGTCCGGCTTTCCCTCACCCTCTTCGGCGTGTTATCTTTCCGAAAGAAATCCACCAACTGCCTTGGATCGGCCGCAGACAGTAGAGTCTGCCCTAGTGCAGCATCTGCCGCTCTAACGTGCACACTTAAATCTCGAAATGTCAGGGTTATCCTTTTCGAGATCCCAGAGCCGCCTTGCTCCAGGTCGATAGTCCCGGAGGACGATGACGGTGTTTCCATGACAGTCTACCTCGGCCACGTAAAACAAGCTGAGGGCGAATCTCATAAATTTAGATTTGGGTTTGGATATTCTTACCTGGGTCCTATATATTCCAGGAAATATTATCTTTTCTCCTATCTCGGATACAGCTATATCCGGAGGGCCGTCGCTGCTATCGCCACAACATTTTGAGTTGGAAATACGGACACTAAACCGCATTTGCGAATGGGATTAGCGGTATTGCCGTGTCATTAGCTCCGAAGGACGTGGTCTTAGAATGTAGTCCTGCGGATATAAATTATATCCGTAATTCCATAATACATCCACAGGGCGGAATTAGTCGAGCAGATTGCTTACCAACAGCACAATAGCACCCTCTGCAGCTATTTAAAGACGATTTCGATTAGTCTGGATTCGGAAAGCCCGGCTCAGGTACGATTCCAGATTCCCGGCCGGAATGAACGGCATATAAACATCTACACTACAGAGCATTCGCAGAGGTTGGCCTGATGGTTCACTGGGTGTGGGTTCACCGGGTATACAGAGCTCGTTTACATGTGCCTGCTAAAATTCGACTGTGTAGACGGGCTCGATTCTGTGTCAGGTTCAAATAATGCTCCTGTACCATTCTCCTACGCAGGGAAATACTAAATAAACAACATTTCAGATAAATTCAAATGTAGTAGCACGAAATTCAATTTCCTGAAAATACAGCCTGCATTGAGCTGGATACAATATGCCCACTCTATGCCAGCGGCACCAAGGATCCTCGGTTACTGATTGTAGGCTGGGGGCATGTTCTGACAAGACTTTTCCTGGTAGGGAGAAGAGGCGCCCCAACCCAGTTGCCATGCACTTGCGCCTTGACATGCAAGGGGAGTTGAATGAATGCAATCGGCTTCTCGAATTCCCTTGTGTCAAGTATGACGAGGCGACAGCTGTTCAAGACACGTTGCTCAACCATAGCAATAACCCATCCGTCACCTTCAGGAGACTCGGACGAACGCGGAACGAATATAGGCTCCTGTATACCACAATCATCTCCAGCATAGTACCACCGGGTTTCGTTAGTCCTGTGGCTGTGCATTGCAAGGCCATTAAGCCCATGGAAGATGTTCTTTTGCCCGTCTGACCTCTCGGGTATAAAGACATTCATGAAAGTGAACTCATACTCCTGCGTCATAAAGCGTTCATCAATGCGAGGGAATTCAGATGGTGTATCAAGAATCACTTGTGGATCAGGAATTTTACTTCCATTTGGAAGTTTAAGATCGAGCTCCCAGCGCACAAAGTCTGCCTTTGCATTCGCCGACGGCAGTACTCCATCGTCCGTGGGGAAGAAAGGGAATGCGCTATCATGCACTCGTGATGATTCAAGATATAGCTTTCCGTCCTGGTCCTCCCATGCCCCGCTAGTATGGATAGGCATGCAGTTCGCCCAAGAATAAACCCTATGCTCCCCCTGTTTCCATCCATATGGTAGGGGTGTAGTCTTCCTTCTTGGAACGACGATAAAAGTCGCTGGCAAGCTGTAGTTCCAGGCCCAGTGGTGTTTTCCGGCCTTCAGGCGCTCAAGGCTGGCTTCAAATGGCCATAGCACGAGGATGAGCCAGTTACGTGTAATAGCGCAGTCGTGAATAAAGGCACACCAGGGTGATTTAATCCACTGCTCGTCATTCTTCTTGCCCCTCTTGTCAAGAGCGTAGATAACAATATCTCTCGTCGCAAGACCTGTAGCTTCGTAGCCAAAGACGACCAGCTCTTCGGAATATGGGTCGACCTTGGGATGGGCCGTGAACGTTTTTGACTTGACCTGGTCGCCGAATGGATCATAGCAGAGTGTTTCAAGCGTGTCCGGGTCTATCCTGTATGGTAGAGCCACTTCCTTCAAAGCCATCAGACGATCAGCCCAATAGACTATGTTTGTATTTGCAGTTGAGTCGACTGCGGCCCTAACGCAGGCGTGATGAGTAAATGGATTCCGGTAGAGACCAAACAGCGCCTTGTTGGCATTCCGCTCAAGCTGATAGCGTTCCGTCTCGATATACCTGATCTTCATGTCGACACGGCCATCGCGGAATCGAAATGCAGATACGTTGCCATCCCCGTCGATTGGGACATTGTTCGGGTCTGGGGGCATGTATGGATCGCACATCACACGGTAGAAAGTCCCATCGATGCCCGCTGGGACTTCACCCATGACAATCAAGCGGCCCACCTCGCCCTCCATTCGACAGGGGCCATCAGAGCCCGCAAGGTCAAGAGCAGTGGGCCATTGTGATGGAAGTTCCGATGCAGACGCCATTGTATGCGGATGCTCAACCTGGAAAACAAATTTGGAGTTACAAGGTCCCAGGCAGGCTGCCAGTCTACGCTATAAATGCTGAGGCTGCCGCATATCAGCTCTCGAGCCGGCTTCTCCACCACTGCCCAAATGTGGGAAAATGTGGTGCCTAGGCCCTGTACCAAGGCCATGATAGAACCCTGGATCAGAAGTTTAGCAGCGAGGTCCATCTGGAGTTGCTATGGCGGACTTCCCTCCACCTCCGCACCAACTTCCGCCACCTCCACCTCCAAACTCCAGGCACGAGAGCACAGTGAACTAATATTGGTATTTGCACTGGACTCTATTGGATGAGGCACCAATAAACCTTAAAGGGCTCTACCTCCGCAGCACCGTCTCCGCAGGACCGGGGTCTTGCACAGCCAAGCGAACCCGAGCATGGATGGTCGGCGCTAATCTATGCTAGGCACTGGCAAGGAGATCTCACATTCTTCATAATACGTATCTAGGGAATAACGTTTCAGGGCTCCACTAACCCCAGTTTACAGTTTGCACCTGGCCAGTCAGGCTCCCCAACCCCGCAGGATCCCGGGGGCGTTCGGCAACTCGCAAGGGCTGGTGTCCCGAAACTGCTTCAGCATGAGTTAACACCCAGAATGGCACATTAGTTCCCTCTTTGTCCTTGTTCAATATCTGACTCTTTATAGAATTATTATTTATATTCAATTACAAAGTTCAAGAGTGCCAATGCCTCTTTGTATTATTTGTGGTGCCACCTTTCTCCGGCGCGACCATTTTGAGCGGCATATGGACTCGCGTATGTTCTCGCTAACCTGGAAGTCAATCACTTGTTTCGAAAGCGAGGAGCTAAGGTAGCAATACAGCAGATAGTGAAAGCCGGCCGTTTAAATGTGGATGTGGACGCACATTCAAACGCAAGTGAGGCTCCCTAGTATCTCATCCTTCCAACCGTATTGCTTATCGGAAAGAACAGAGACTCGCTGAAGAGACATACTACTACCTGTGAGATTGCTTTGCGTAATGGTCATCCAGTGTCTGAAACCTATCCCACACAACGGGGAAAGAAACGCAAGGCTTGTGACCGTTGTTTCAAGCTCAAGAAGGCATGCTGCTCCGGCAGTCCCTGCGTATCATGCAAATCCAGGAATCAGCCATGTTCCTATAACCGAAGTAACCACTGCGGCGATACTCAGACAGCTACCAAGCCTTGTGAGCCGAATTCACCAGCTTCTTCGATCCAGGAATCTGGTGGCGGAGTCTCCTATGCACCGGAGCAAGGCTTAACACCCGACACCATAGAAAGCATCTATTCTGGCTCAATAGAGAAGTCTGAAGATTTGTTTCCTTATGGAATGGCCTTCCCCGACGGCTGGCTAGATCCAGTTAATATCAGCTTTCCCGACTGGGATGATATAACGCCGCCACCAACCATGCTGGAGCCGTCCCTTGCCGGCACAAGCTTTCCTCAAGATTGTCCCAAGCCACGCCCCAAACTCGACTACCTGACAAAAGTGACTAGCTCGCCCGGGCTCGTAAGATCTTTTGAGTGCGGCACAGATGACCAAAGAGATATCTTAAACTCCGAGTTTGCTCGCTGCGATTCTGCGCGGCGACATCTTTCGGTAGCGGAATCTGTAATCACACCGCAAAGTTTTTCTTTCCCTGGTGGCCTACATCCTAGTGGAGACAATAATTTAGACCCTCTGCACAGGACCAGTCTTGCGATTGTCAATATACTGAGAAACGTGAGTGGTATTAGATATGTGGGCTGCATTGTGGATATATCATGGTCTTCCCTTTTCGAGGATTCGTGCCTTCAGTTCTTTGCGCCACATCACCTTCGCCGGTTTCTGCATTTGTTCTGGGCGCTGTGGTATCCTAATTGCCCGATTATCCACCGCCCTTCATTTGGCGCAAAGCCTGTGTCCGGAATGCTGTTTACCACGATGGTCCTTATAGGTGCATGTCTATCTCCTCACACAACAGAGAATGAATTCGCCAAACTGTTACTGAATTGTGTGGAGGAGGCCGTCTTTGCCGATAAGACGGTTGCGCAGAATTCTTCGCCGGGGGGTCTGGACTCCAAAGAGCAGCCTGGTGTTGATCAAACAAGGCTGCAAGGTATGCAGGCAATGTATCTGGTCTGTGTTCTCCAGAACTGGGACGGCACCGAAGAGGCAAAACGCCGGATTCGACGTTACCGATATCCGGCTGTTATCACTGTGAGTCTTTCTATCTTGCCCTCGTTTTTCTTATTGGCACTCGCTGATTGTGGAAAGGCTGCCAGAAGTCTCCAGATACACAGCGCTACCCACAGAAATCTCGGCCTAACTGATGGTTCGGAGGCGTGGTGGCATGACTTCACTGCCAAAGAAGAACTGATACGGTAATTTATCGGTTTAAGCTATTTTGGTTTTCTGCTAATTCAATCGTTACAGCACTTTAATATACGTCTTCTTGCTCGATGTATATTTTGCACTTTTCTACAGCGTCCCTCCCCGAATGGTAATCGCCGAATTACAGATGGATATTGCGTGTCCAGAGGCGTGCTTCCAGGCCGAAAGTGCGCAGGACTGCCTTTCCCAGGTTCAAGTCTGGATGGCCCCAGGAATCGAGACTCTGAAGTCCTCTGTACTACAGTGCGTCCGCAGAATCTGCCAGGAAGCCGCGGGTGAGGATCTCGCAGAAAGGTGCAAACAGCTAGACACTATTAATATGTTCGTCTTGATATCTGGTGCGTCTACATATCCCGCTTCCAAATCTATTTCATTAACAACCTCCATAGCTCTCCATTTGATAGTTTTCAATCTGCGAACTACGGGCGTCGACAGCGATTATCTAGCAATCAAGTGCGGTCTTGCCAATTGGAAGACTGCTTGGAATGACCGAGAGCTGTTATTCGAATTGGGTATATCTCAGAATATCTTATATCAGCCTTGGAAGCGGTTGGGGTTTATGCAGCATGCCACCGAGTACTGGATGTTGGCTCATATGATCATTGAACAATACCAGAATACCCAACCTTGTGCGGAGTTTAACAATATCTTCGGTACGACAAGGTTACTCCAATATGATGAACCTGATATGAAGCACATGAATGTATTTATCCAGGAAAGCTTATGCTTCACCACTACTAGCGTCTGAAACTTAATGGAAGCACTATTGACCAAACAATCCGATACTCCAACGTTCAAATGCTAACTGCTTGAAGTCTATATTGTAAGCAAAACGTCCTTCTCAAAAAGCATGATAACCACATTTTTGGGAAGTATGAACTTCAGGCCTCTTTGGTTTAATAGGCAGTGCCTCACAATGACCCCTGCGCCCTAACTTACGGCTACTGGTGACAACTTCATGAAGCACTTAGGAACGATTTCCAACAGCGACCTGAGCACATGAACCCCTCGGCTGATGATCAGGAGTCGGATTAAACAGTATTATCTCGTTTTCTAATCCGCACGGACATAGGCAAAGGCTTGTTGAACCAATGGTTCATAGATCTGAATCCCTCTTCCGGATCAGCCAGCCTTATTTCGTACAACCGGACAAGCTCCGGAACTAGCTTATGAATTTCGCATAATGAGATCTGTCCGAATGGGTTAATCCCTTGCATTTGGCAGATGATGGTTAAAGGTCAGATGCGGATCCGAGCAGGAAGCATGAAACTTACATTTTTCCCTATACATGTTCGTGCCCCTCCTCCAAACTACCGTCGTTTGATTATTAGTTAATCCACGAGAGAGAAAAGGAGCAAGGACGCACCTGAAACATGTGTCGCTCCATTTGAGCCGCGTCTTCACGCAACCACCGATCCGGATTATAGGTCTCGGCGTCTTCACCAAAGATAGACTTGTCGAAATGGATAACTGCAGCATTTATGCCAACACGCAGTCCTCCAGGAAACCACTGGCCTGCGATCTGGCACCCTCCTGGAGGGACAACTCGAGGAAGTGTTAACCCAACACTGGGGTGCATCCGCATCCCTTCCTTGCAGCACGCCACCAAGTACGGGAGCTGCATTGCTTCGGCGTATTTGATGCGTGGATAACTAAGCCTGCCCGCAGCTGTTGCTCCATCTATCTCCTTAAGGAGTCTTTCATAAACGTTGCGGTTTTCCATAAGGTAGTACAGTATAGAGGAAAGGGCCGCAGCTGTCGTGTCACTACCAGCAAACCTGGATGGGCGCCCCAGTGATAAGTATACAGATGCTTTACAGGGGGAAAACAGTGCTATGACTTACAGCCCAACATATGCTTCTGTCTGTACATCCGTCATCATGAAGTCCTGCTGATCACCCTTATGCTCGTGGATTTCAAGTAGTTTGTTAAGGATATCTGCTCTCGAATGATCCTCATCTGACCTGGATTGCAGTCTTTCTCGGACGCACGTTGCCGAAGCTTGTTCAATATTGGTCAAAGCCTTTAGTGCTTTCCTTACCGAGCTGAGCAATAACCCCGAGGCAAGGAAGGGCGTCCGGGCATAGGCTGGCATCACGCTAGCACTGCATAGAACAGGGAGCAGTATGTCGAGAGAGGCAATGTAATTTCGAACGTCGCAACGGCCTCTCATGAATCCGAACATCGAGCTGAAGTATAGCTCGCCGATAACGTCAAAGGCGTACCACTGTACCCAGGTTGCAAGATTGACGGGTTCTTGTTGTTGGGCAAACTCTCCCATTCTAGTCATGAACAGCTCAGTGCATACATCAATAAAGTGTTCGAACTTTACAATACTGCTCATTGAGTAAATACTATTGACGATTCTTCTCCGTTCTTTGTGGATAATCTCGTCTGTTGACGTAAAATGATCGGGAAAGCGAGCTTTAGGCTATTAATCTTCTGGCCCAAAAGCATAATCAAATATTTAGCACAATATTCTCACCAAAGTTGGGTCTCCAGGGAGTGTAGAAGTCGGTCTACCCAGATCAGCACTTGTAAAGAGGGGATATGATGATCTGCAAATCCTACCTTGCTGAACCCTGAATTAATTCCATATATCTCTTTGATTGATGCGGGATCCGAGATTGCAACTTCGTTTGGGGCTATACGTATGACTGGACCTTTGCTAATGTTAACATTTAAATTGTTTTAACCCGTATAACGAGTATATTCGTTTTCATGGAAGTCCAGTCAGTGTTGCTGAACAATGAAGTGACAATACCGTGTTTCTTGTGCAGCTCCGCCTGTGTCTTATGTGCCTGTCCTCGGACAATCTCCATCACAATCCAGGACCGAGAGATTGACGCCAGGAAGGGACCTGGATATTTGGCATAGGGATGCAGGGTGCGGGCATATATAATCCACAGAATCCAGTAAAGTCCAATCACACCAACTATGGGCAGCATTCGGTCCCCGAGGGAACTTGAGGTGTCCATGAGCAGCATCTCTGGGGCTTCTTGGTCAGGTTTCATGATATAACGCAGTATCAGTGAATACGAATGGAGGCCTTATGCAATGATACTTTCTCCCCCTTGATATATCCCTTGCTACGACGGGAATAACTATTGCTGCCTTCATCATATTCCAGCGCCCCACCCCCACGCCGTGTTATGAAGTGTACAATCTGCCGCCGGAGTATCAACACGCCTGAAAATGTCCCCAGAACCTGAGTAGGCAAAGATGCGCTCAATATGCGATCCATACCGATACGCTAATGCACGATCCCCTCCTCTCCTGCCCTGCCCCTGTGAAGATGTGGTCACCCACCCCAGCTGCATGATTATACGAGTCATGCTAACCACTAAAATTCGGGGATTGCCCTGGATTCTTCTTGCGGGGGGAACTCCGAATCACCAGATCTATGGCTTTTGGCCATAAAGTTTATGACAAGTGGTTTTAGTTGCCCGCATTTACCAGAGTCCTCTCCGCAAAGCAATCATGGAGCGGAAGGTGCCCACATTCTGCAGGAAGTCTTGCTGCATGGGATACTGTACTCCTGTGATCTTTCAATCATAGCCTGTTTGGGACGATCGACAAATAACTGCATCCGAATGTTTCTGACCGAGTGTATCTGAAAAAATATTTGTATTGGCTGCGATAGCGGAGAATCTGTTGTAGACCGCTTACTGGCTCATTATGTTCATATCTTGCGTCTACTCGGGGACTTACAAGCTGCCATATACATGGCCAAGGTATTGTAGGCAGCTCAGCTCTGTTCTGGCTTCCTCGTCCGGATAACTGCGGCTTCCATGTTGTGATGAGACTGTGGGCGCCTGAGATATCCCAGTGGGGCCTCTCCAAGTTCCAAGCACAGTACTTATTCCACAATCCGGGAGGTTCATACAGGCAGTTGTGATATTAGGTACCCACCATTCCCCAGGGCCCGGGGAGATCCGCTGTATTTTCTAGGGTTGCAATGGCCCTAGCATAGGCAATTCGACCGACAGCTGATGCCCTATGTAGTGAAGGCGCGCTGTCCAGAGATTCATGATTTGTGATAGCTTAATATTTCTTAGATTTTGGAAATACTGATATACTATTGTATTATATTAAACCACCTTTCTACTTATTGTGCCTCCCTTATGCTCGGAGGACAGAAAAGGAAGAAATAAGCTGGGCTACGGCGAACCCCGATTACTCGATGGCCTACGCTGACTGTAGTGTTCGATCTCTAATTATTACTATAAGGTGCGGATTTATTTTATTTGTCTTTAATTCTTGACGTTTGTCGTGTTATTATCTCGTAGCTTCGCAATGGTTAGATACTCTGTGTCGAGAATAATAATCGAAAGCTATTCCCAATTGTAGCTCAGCTGCTAAATCATCCAATGAAAATGTAATTTAAGATAAGGCTAAAAAGCCTTATGATTAAGCAGGTTTATACTTAGCGCCGTGAGCCAGCTGTAAGCGGGCCGCATGTTATATTACTACTCCTCCCCTCACCATTTCCTCATTTTTAATCCAAACACACATGAATATACATTATCAGCATGTCAAACTTTGGGAAGACCTTTCATCTGTTTCCCATACTCCCCGCTGAAATCCGACTGGCGATCTGGCGCCTCTGCCTCCCGCACAATCGCGTCATGGAAATCGACGGCCAAACCGAGGACCTGATCTGGGAGGAGTGCCCATGCAACAAGAACTGGCAAATATCATGGACTAACCGGGCTCCTCCTCTCATTACACGCGTATGCCACGAGTCGAGAGCTGTTGCATTTGAGACCGGCGCCCCGCAGAAGCTGCCAGACCACATGAACCCGGATACAGAGCATTTCAGCAATTCTCAGATTGATAACCCTTGGCTGGACATCGTCCACGACTCAGTCCACCTTAACTGGGAGCCTTGGGTTGACATCGACTGGCAAAGCTATGACTGGGGAGATCCTGTGCGCTGTCTTATGGCGACTGCAGCGCGGACCCGCTCTGGCAGGGCGTCTATCATGTTGAGTCTGCTGCAGGTCTTTCAGCATCGTGAGCGTCCGGAGGAGTCTGATCCGCAGTTCAGGTGGACGAGGTCTGGCCTTGCGGAATTGATGCGCACTCGGGCAAACTGGGACGTGGTGATCTTGGAACCTGTTATTTTACATGCTGCTGTGGAGGCTGCTGCGGGCCCGTTTGGACTTCTGGCGGACGCGCGAGTGCAGCTGGTTGATGCGGATGATCATGAACAAATTAATCAATTCATAGCGCTAGGGAAGATTCCAGATGTTACTATTGGGGCTGGCTTTGGGCAAGAAGACCTGGCTACTGGCAAACAAGAGTTAAAGGACGCTGTCAGGGCAGTCTTTGGGTCAGAGGATAAGACTCCAACCCTGCGTCCGGTTGTCATGTTTCGACTTTGTACAAAGACATGTATGCAGTGCCATGAAGTATGACTGGACTAAAATACAACAAGTTCCTCTCAATTCTTTAGACACGGGCTTCGAGTGGGAGTCGCGGCCATGGCCTCATTTTTTGCACTTCTTGTGAACTCGGCTCGAAATCCCCTGGACGCCGCGCACAGCGTTGTAATGCATCCTGACCTTATTCTTGGGGTTCTTGCGACCCTTCTGCTTATCCAGCCACTGCGAAAATCCAGCCCAGTGCTTCACAAAGTCTTGGTCCGCCGCCTCCGTCTTCACCATATCAATTGCGTTGTACTTGTTCCCCTCCATATCCGTCTTTGGGTCCGTGACCACCTGAGTGCTAGACTGCTTCTCGTTCTTAAGGTAATCGTTGACCGTATCAATATAGTCCTGTCCCATGTCACGAATTCGTTGCTCTTGAACACCCGATATGGCCATCTGCGCGTTTTTCAATGCATCCCCAAGAGCTTCATCGCCGACCTTGTTCCGGGCAGCGTCAATGCGATCGGTCACATTGTCCAGGAGATCCTGAAGGCTGTTCATCGGTTTCGTGGATTGGCCTGGCTTGAAGAGTTTGGCGGAGTCAATGTTGCAGACAAACGCCTTTGTGCCGCCCTTGGGATCTGGGCTTTTTAGTCCGCGGATTTCTTTGGCGGTTTTGGCCACGTCCGGGGTGAGCTCCTTTCCGACAGATGTTTGCTGTCCGGGGGCGAGTCCCTGGCCTGTCCGTTGGAGGCCGTCCATGAGTTCGTCGAAATAGCAGGTCCCATCGGGGCCAGATCCCTTAAGACCAGACGCAATTTGGTTGGAGCCTGCACCAAAGGTGTCGATCTCCATACGGTAGGCGTACCAGATATATAAACTCTGTGTTGAGGAACAGAGTTAACATTTAGCCATCCGGGGTAGTATGGGAGACCAACCTGGTATGGACCTGCAAGTGCGTTGGCCGTCACATACTGAACTATTGCACTCAATAGCAGGATAGCCCCGAAAAGCATCTTGCTTTTATGTAACCAACAACAGCTTTAGAAGAGATGGATGGAGGCGAGACTTGGATATTATTCATTATCTGGGAGGAGCATGATATTGTTCCACTTTCAACGCGCTATATCAAGCCTATATACATACTATACTGGCTGAGCGACCCTACCACAGACACACCTGTATGTTCCAAGTATAAGCGAGGGTAAATTAAAGCCAAGAAAATAAGATGCCATTTGGGGAAGCACCCATGCAGGGGCAGAAATTTCTCCGTGGGGCTGAAGCTTTCTACATGCGACGACGGGAGGATTCCCAGGGCGCAGCCAAGGAGAGGCAATCACCAAAAGAAGCCATATGTGCCGCTCATGCAACGTCCTGCGAGGCTCAGCAAACTTGGCAATATAAAAAAGCTCTGACGGGACTCTTTAAGGCTAGGGGCCGAGTTAACTCCTTGCTTTCCTGCAGCGATACTCTGGGTCGTAGGTCGCCACGACCTAAAGAAACAGAGTAAAGCCCCTGTGAGGATGGGAAATAAGCCGACTTATCAAAATACCATGCACTATTTGATCCTCAATTGGGGCCAAATGTAACCATCTGGATAGCCTCCGTCAGGGTCTTGTTATGTTGGCCGCTGCTGCACTTTTCATTGGACTTAGGGCAAATTCGATGGGGACTGGGAGCAACACACCGTACATCCGTGTCCGAAAAGGCGAGACAATCCTAGTACCCGAAACGAAGTGATATTGAATTTTCAATGTCGCTTCGAGGCACTGCCCACCTCCGTCGGACAAACTCAGGCGACGCTGTGTATGAAGAAAGGGAATTGTTGCAGAGGGGTACGTCTTGGAACAGTAATCAGTTCATATAAGATATACCAGCCCTACGCACGTTCAATCTATCTCTCCAGCGCAGTCACATATTGACTCTGTTCTGATCTTGGGCTGTTGCAGACAAGATGAGTGACGTGTGTAAATACATTCAAGTCGAGGCCGACGACGGCTGTTGGGCACTAGCGGACCGCTGTGGCATCTCCGAGGATGACCTTGTCAAGTATAATCCTGGAGATGGCTTTTGTGATGACCTGATCCTTGATCAGTATATCTGCTGTTCGGAGGGCGATCTTCCAGATTTTTCTCCTAAGCCTGATGACGATGGCAACTGCTATGTCTACGTCGTTCAGAAAGACGACAACTGCGCTGACATTGCCAAAGCAAACAAGATCGACGACTGGAAATCAATTGAAGACTGGAACACACTTACATGGGGCTGGATTGGATGCGACTCGCTACCTGAAAAGGCCAAAATCTGTCTGAGTAAGGGTGATCCGCCATTTCCATCCACAGTCGACGACGCTGTTTGCGGTCCTCAGGTTTGTCCTCATGATACATATTATGTGCTAAAACCAAAAATCTAACAGTCAATAGAAAAAAGGCACCAAAAAGCCAGACAAAGGCAATGCCTGGGACTGGGCGGAGCTGAACCCATGTCCCCTCAACGCCTGCTGCGATGTCTGGGGTCAATGCGGTATCACACCGGAATTCTGCACCAATTCCACGAAGGACGGCGGGTGAGAATCTCCTCTTTAGTAGAATTCCAGACCCAGCTAACACCTCACAGAGCACCAGGCACGGCCAAGAATGACACCAACGGCTGTATCTCCAACTGTGGCACCGAGATCGAGAGCACACCCACCCACCCCGGTAGGCCGATGCGGATCGGCTACTTCGAGGCGTGGAATCTTGACCGGCCCTGTGCCAATATGGATGTCTCTAAGATGGTAGACGGTGGCATATATACACATGTCCATTGGGCCTTTGGCAACATCACAGAGAGCTGGGAAGTTGACGTCAGTGGTCTACAGGAGCAGTTTGACGGGCTAAAGGAGCTTAAGGATATCCAGAAGATCCTAAGCTTTGGTGGCTGGGGGTTCTCAACTGAACCCTATACGCACAAAATCTTCCGGGAGGGCGTCAAGGACGGCAATCGACAGGTTCTGGCAGCCAATGTTGCCAAGTTCATTAATGATAATGACCTGGACGGGGTGGAGTTTGACTGGGAATACCCTGGCGTAAGTTCTTCACATTGCAAATCCAGTGGTCTAGGTTTGGCTGACCCTCTTCCTAGGCGCAAGACATTCCAGGCATCGAACCAGACAGCCCTGACTCAGGCAAGAACTATGCCGCATTCCTGAAACTTGTTCGGGAGGCGTTGGATGAAGACAGGACGATGTCTATGGCTTTGCCGGCGTCTTACTGGTACCTTAAGGGCTTCCATCCACTGAGCCAGTATGACCAGTACATGGATTATTATGTCTATATGACTTATGACCTTCACGGCCAGTGGGACTGGAACAACACCTTCGTCAAGTAAGTCGATCTCCTCTCGTCAACGTCTGTTTAGGCTGACCCCTTCCTGCAGCCCTGGCTGTCCGCGCGGAGACTGCCTCCGCAGCCATGTAAATAAAACTGAGACAGAGTACGCTCTGGCGATGGTGACCAAGGCTGGACTCCCATCCATCAAAATTGTTCCTGGCCTTGCCCTCTACGGGCGCAGCTTTGAGATGGTCGACCCGGACTGCAAGGGACCGGAGTGCAAATTTACTGGGAAGGAATCTGGCGCCACCAAGGGGTCCTGCACTGATACGTACGTCCACTCCAGCTACAAAGATGAATCTTAGCCCTTCTAACCATGCCTTGCAGTGCCGGATATATTTCGAACCTTGAGATTTACAGCTTGATCAACCAAGCCTCCAGCATCGAAGAGGAAGACCCTATCAGCATTGAGGAGTACGAGGACGAAGGCGATATCTTGGTGCGTGTCATGACAGTCCTTGAACTGACACAGAACTAACCGGACATGCAGATCTACAACAAGAACCAGTGGGTATCCTGGCTCAAGCCCGAAAGCTACAGTGCCCGCCAGCAATGGTACGACGAGTTGCACTTCGGCGGCAGCGTGGACTGGGCCAGTGACCTCAACAGGACATACAGCAACAACGGCACAGGCGACCTAGAGGACACTGGCCACGGTTGGGAGAACCTTGAACCCTGCCCAGAAATTGTCTTCCCATACCTCGAAGGGCTCGAGACAGCCCTTGACAGCGGCAGAATCCCTGACCACTGCATCCCAGAGATGACCCTTGACACGCTTATCTGGATGCTCGACAGGGCATACGGAAACTATACCGATGTGAATAACGGCTACGACGAGATGTTCGACTACTACGTCAAGTACATCGAGAAGATCGTCCCATCCGTGCTCAACAACGCCTTCATGCTCAACATGAGCACCACAGAGGAGAATGTCCTAGTCCCGGACGACGGCTACGGGATGAAATACTTCGACTGCCGATTCCCTGAGCAAGACGACTGGGTCTCCTGCGCCGAGTGGGACGATAATACCGACGCGCTCTGGCGATACATCGACGCCACTGACCTCAAGCTCCGCGACGAAGATGGCTTCGACAAGGCCCTTGCCACTGCTGGCCTGATGCGCGACTGGATCGACTTCGGGGAATGGTCCATCACGCGTCGCAATCTTGCTGTTCGGCCGTCGGAGTCGCTCACCCTCCGCTTCAAGGGTTGGCCTGTAAGGAACGAGTCCATGGTCGTTAGCAACCCCAAGGATATTGTTACAAAGGGTTTACCGGATATTCCAACCTTGAGGGCCGAGATGCAGGCGACCAGGCTGGAGATTATGGGCGGGCTCTGGATTGGTGGTGATCCAGGCGCTGCGGCTGAGGCGTATACGCCCCCTGTGCTGATGCTGGAGCAGGGAGTTGACAGCATGAAGCAGGCGAAGGAGCTCGGTGAGAAGGAGGAAGAGGAAGAGGAGGAGGCAGAGCAGAAGCGCATAGAGAATATCATCTTGCTTGTGATAGGGGTCGCGTTGATGTTTATTCCGGTGGTTGGCCCTGAGGTGGCAGCTGGACTGGGCTTTGCGAACGTGGCTAGGGTCATTGCCATCGCGGGGGAACTAGGCAATGCGGCCCTGGCTACGTATGAAACCGTCAATGACCCCGCCGCGGCCGTTGTTAATATGCTGGGCATGTTGTTCGGGGCAGGTGATATTGTAAAGGTGGCGCGCGATGCAAAGGGTCTTACCAAGGTGGCGGACTGGCGGAGAGGTATGAAGACAGGCGAGATCTCTTCCATGGGTAAGATCTTCCAGGACGGCGATAGCAAGGTGCAGGCCATCATTGGTAAGATGTGCAAGGTGTGATCTCCCTAGACTCAAGTGATCTAATTTAACGTTGTTATATTGTTGTTGACTCGCGGCCATACATATAATATCAATGGACTCATGAGGGTATCAATTGGTAGACGTCTATTAAAAGCAAATATCTAGCTCCCGGTGCAGCCATTTTCGTCGAGATAATCCAAACAAACTCCTTGCTGAAACCGATGTAGAGTCGTCAGTCATTATGAGATGTTTGGCTTATCACCACGAAGATAGCTGGGACGCATGGGAAACAAATTCGGCCAAGCTTTGCCTCGATTCGCCAGGCCAAGTCTCCGACATTTTCGGTGGCTTGCTGCCATATCCTTCGCCCAGGCCTAAAAAGTGTGCTTTGATGGAGAGCTCCTCCCGAGACAGGCTGACAATCATCTTTCTCCTGTCATCAGCGGGGTCCCGGAGCTGCCCATGGTGGGGGAACAAAGTTTCCCAAGATATATCGCCAGTGCCCTGCTTATCCGACTTTTGAGCAATAGCGGACACGATATCCAGCAGGCAATAATGTGTAATCATTGAAGAAACTTCATCCTGTAGCGCAACACGGCCAGGAGATAGCACATCAGGAAACGGTGGATGTTTGAATGAGATGTCATAAAAGGTGCCAACGGGCGGGACAACGGGGCTGGTCCGAAGCCGAACCTGGAACGAGCTCTGCGTATCAACCAGCGTTCCCGAAAAAGTTGACTCAAACGGTGCCAGGAACACCCTCGCCAATGCTTCAACTTTTGGAACTTGGATGCTGGGCTGCAATGTGCCGATCGACGAGAACTGGGTGGCGTGGAATTCACACTTAATGCCGGCTGATTCAAGTACATTGCGCATATCTTCCATGAATGACTCCAGCCATGCTAGGTGGGATTTGTGTTGTAGGTAGGCCATAATTGGTCGGAGGATGTGATATTCAGGAACAGGTCGGCGCTTAGGCGTCGACGGAGGTGGGGGTTGGGTCCTTCGCCAAAGATTTTGGCGATGTGCGTAGGCCAAGAGAATGCGAATGGAGTGCGCCACTGCATCCGAAAAGATATCTTGCTCGCCAGAAGCAGCCACCTCCGGGTCATGGTCCTGATCCCAGTCAACCAGGTCCAACAATATCTCTTGCCCTCCAGATATAGGGACCTCCACCAGGTTCTGCCGGGTTGTTACTCCTTGGTTGCCTAAAATTCTTGCTTCGCGCATCATTTCGTAAAAAAGTTCCTCTTCGAATACTGTATCGCGGGCTTGTAGGATGCGGCTTTCAATCGACTCGGCGACCTCTGGTGGTCGGCACACTTTCGAGCAGCCAACGATTCGATCACCGTGTTTCACCCTAACGCGTACTCCTTTCGCCTTTGCAGGCACCAATCCCTTGTCCAGAAACAAGCTTCCGTCATCGGTCCTTCGTAGCGCGGCGAGCCCTCGGTCGCGGAAAATAGGCGTAGCTGCCATTGTCAGTGGGGATCCGGCGCGTAAAAGGAGTAATCTTACCCTCCAAGAATCCATATTGTACCCCAAGCGCTTGCCCCTCCCTTGGAAGCCTGCTGATCTTCCATCCCTTCTCTTTCACGGCTAAGACTTCATTCCAAAACTTTGTCTCCGAGTTGACCTCTGTTTCCAGTCTCGACCCGGCGTTCAAAAGTTTGTTTGCAGCGGAACTAAAGTTCTGCAACCGCCATCCTCTCGATACCGATTTTATGTCTTTGACGGTAGAATCTGGTCTCGGGGGTGGGTTGACGACTTCGGCGCTCAGAGTTCCAAGCGGTACGGCGCCCTTTAAGAACTGCGACATGGACATCTCAGCCTGGCGGGCATTGTGTTTGGAAAGCAACAGAGAGATGAAATCCAAGGCAAAGGCGGTTTCCATGTGAGCCTGTCTACGAAGCATAAGCATGTCACCGCGATTGAGGCGAACGCGCAGCTTACAGAGCAAAATTGATAATCTCAGCACGGCGTTTATACAGCTGGTCCTTCTGCTCTGACGCATCCAGATCTATTGCATCCTTGTCGCCAACATCGTCTTCTTCCCACGGATCCTTGTTTTTATCCTCCTCGATCCTCTCCCGTAGCTTCGTCTCGCTGAGCTCGCGGAAGGACCCCCATTGCGCGTTGATCTGGGCGATGTCGCGGGGCAACGAATCCGGACGGTCGCGTTTTTCGATTATAGGGCGAAGTGGGAGGCTGAAGGAGTCCGACATGATGCGAGATGAGCCACTCTGCAACGAGTGGCCCCATGAATCGAGTGACGGGATTTGAATTGGAAGGAATCGGGTGAGCCGCGAGCCGCGCCGACAGCTGGAGCTTGGACCACAATTGGGTCACGTGGTATATTCCACGTGATCACTACTTCGATTTTCCATTCAAAATCAACTTACGCATGCCGTTTGTTCCAGAGCGACTGGATTGGAGGACAATATTAGATTTACGAGACTGTACTGCGATAATTTACCGGGAAAAGGTTTTACTACTAGTGGGGGAGCTATAGTACCGTAGTGTGTATTGTAAGATATATATTTCTGAACGCCGGGGGTGACTTCGGGAACCCCCGCACCAATTTACGAATAGATCCTGCGCCCCCAAGCCCGCCTTATTCGCAGCATTGAATGTACATGTATCTATCATGCCATTTATCCTATAGCCCTTGTTATCCTTGTTAGACTGCGTGTCGCCAGCCAATCAACGCGTCACATGGGCGCGCAAGCCCTGCCCTAGACAGCTCGCACGTGACAGCTCCCACGCTAACCCGCAATGGGAGCATGGAGCCACTTCCCTTCAGGCTGGTGACATCAGCAGATCTTCTTCCCTTGCGGCGATCAACTGTATACAGTGCAGTCTTCCGATCCTTCTTGCATGAATAAAAGGGCGGGACTCGGATCCGGTTGGGAGAGGACTTCAGACCAATGGCCCTGGCCGTATGTTAATATCTGATACCAGAAAATTTAGACTCGAGAACGCCCCGCGGCTGTTACTCCCTTTACCGTGACAGGCAGTCTGTGACGTACCTTACCCGCAGCCCGCTTTTTCTCACCGGAACCCCCACCACGCACCGAGTTGTGTCTTCATCAACTCACTCTTTCGTCACTGCTCGTTCTTTCCCATTTATCTGACTTGTAGCTGCATTGCCTCGAGCTCTCTCGACTGAGCTGCCACATTTCGTCCTGGAGATCAATTTGTCGCAGTTGCCGTCGTGATGGCTCCAACAACACTTACATCGCAAGCCCCCCCTCCCAAGCGCCGCCGCATCGGCGTCCTGACCTCCGGAGGAGATGCCCCCGGTATGAACGGCGCCGTGCGTGCTGTCGTCCGTATGGCCATTCACTCCGACTGCGAAGCCTATGCCGTGTACGAAGGATACGAAGGCCTGGTCAATGGCGGGGACATGATCAAGCAATTACACTGGGAAGATGTTCGGGGATGGCTTTCCCAAGGTGGTACTTTGATCGGCTCCGCTCGTTGTATGACTTTCCGCGAAAGGCCTGGCCGACTGCAAGCTGCCAAGAACATGGTCCTGCGTGGAATTGACGCATTGGTTGTTTGCGGTGGTGACGGTAGTTTGACTGGAGCCGATGTCTTCCGCTCCGAATGGCCTGGCCTGCTGGAGGAATTGGTGAAGAAGGGAGAGTTGACCGCGGAGCAGGTCAAGCCTTACACAGTATTGAACATTGTCGGCCTTGTGGGATCAATTGACAACGACATGTCCGGGACAGATGCTACAATTGGTTGCTACTCGTCGTTAACTCGTATCTGTAACGCTGTTGACGATGTTTTTGACACTGCCTTTTCTCACCAACGAGGCTTCGTTATTGAAGTCATGGGCCGGCACTGTGGTTGGCTTGCCCTGATGGCTGCCATTGCCACGGGCGCGGACTGGCTGTTCATTCCCGAGATGCCTCCCAAAGATGGTTGGGAGGATGCCATGTGCGATAACATTACCAAGGTAGGACATTTGACAATAACTTAGCGTTTGAGGGGTTAACGCTTCTTCTTGACAGAACCGTAGTGAACGCGGAAAGCGCAGAACAATCGTCATCATCGCCGAAGGAGCGCACGATGAAAGCCTCAACAAGATTACAAGCGACAAGGTTAAGGATATACTCACTGATCGCCTTGGGCTGGACACCCGCACAACAGTTCTTGGACACACCCAACGAGGAGGATCCGCCTGCGCCTACGATCGCTGGTTGTCGACCTTGCAAGGAGTGGAGGCCGTGCGGGCTGTTTTGGACATGACGCCGGAATCTCCTTCTCCAGTCATCACAATTCGCGAGAACAAGATCCTGCGTACCCCATTGATGGATGCGGTCAAGGAGACGCAGGCTGTCGCAGCGCGTATTAAAGAACGAGACTTCGTAGGCGCGATGGAATTACGGGACCCCGAATTCAAAGAATACCACTATGCTTATAAAAACACGGCGACACCTGATCACCCGAAGCTTGCCCTTCCCGAAGGAAAGGTAGGAGTAGCCCGCTCTTTAATCAACCAACCTGGCTAATGTATAAATAGAGAATGCGAATTGCCATTGTCCATGTTGGCGCTCCTGCAGGAGGCATGAACCAGGCTTCGCGTGCTGCCGTGGCATATTGTCTAAACCGCGGCCACACACCGATCGCCATTCACAACGGATTCCCCGGCCTGATCAGGCATCATGCAGATAAGCCTGTAGGCTCAGTGCGCGAGGTCAGATGGGTTGAGACAGACCCCTGGGTAAATGAGGGTGGTTCAGACATTGGCACAAACCGTGGCCTCCCGTCAGAAGACATCGAGACCACCGCCCAATGCTTCGAAGCAAACAAGTTCGACGCGCTATTCGTCGTTGGCGGGTTTGAAGCGTTTACAGCCGTCTCCCAGCTCCGCCAGGCGCGTGAGAAGTACGACGCCTTCAAGATCCCCATGGTCGTTTTGCCGGCCACCATCTCAAACAACGTCCCAGGCACAGAATACTCGCTCGGAAGCGACACGTGCCTGAACGCTTTGATCGACTTCTGCGACTGCATCCGGCAATCAGCCTCGTCGTCGCGCCGTCGTGTCTTCGTCATCGAAACCCAGGGCGGTAAATCCGGTTACATCGCCACAACAGCCGGTCTCGCCGTCGGTGCCGTTGCAGTATACATCCCGGAAGAAGGAATCGACATCAAGATGCTCGCCCGCGACATCGACTTCCTCCGCGACAACTTTGCCCGCGACAAGGGCGCCAACCGCGCTGGAAAAATCATCATGCGCAACGAGTCCGCTTCTTCCACATACACCACGCAGGTCATCGCAGACATGATCAAGGAAGAAGCCAAGGGCCGTTTCGAATCCCGTGCCGCTGTCCCCGGGCACTTCCAACAGGGTGGCAAGCCCTCGCCCATGGACCGCATTCGCGCGCTGCGCATGGCCATCAAATGTCTGATGCACCTAGAAAGCTACGCTGGAAAGAGCAAGGATGAAATAGCCGCAGACGAGATGTCCGCCACCGTCATCGGAATCAAGGGCTCCCAGGTCTTGTTCTCGGTTATGGGCGGTGACGCCGGTCTCGAGAAGAATGAAACGGATTGGGCCCGTCGTCGACCCAAGGCCGAGTTCTGGCTCCAGTTGCAGGATACGGTTAACATCCTGTCTGGCCGCGCAGGTGCAAAGGATACCTGGTCGTGTTATGAAGATGATGATAAGGTTCATGCGCGGTCGCATGCTCCGTCCCCGTAAGAATCAAATGAAGCGATGCCGATGGGGAAAGATGTAACAGCATGATAGGTTTTGGGATTCATTTTGGACGAAGGTAGCCTTAATCCCCCTTACGAATGATAAACATGTAGTAAATGAATGGATTCAATGTTCTAGACAATACGAGGTCTCTACCTACGCTAGCTAAGCCGCTAGAATTATGTATACCTATTATACTTTCGTAAAGAAAGTTCTCCAAACGTTACCAAGTAATGCCTCAAACGTCAAAAACGACAATATATCCCTGATGGGATCATGGTAGTGATTTCTGGATACTCGCCAGCTCGTCGAGGAGCTGTACCGTTTCAGCTGGACTGGCGATCCACGCAGTCGTGGAAGCAAGACGGGCCTGCACATGTCAACATAACATTCCATTATAGATAAACAGAGACAAACCTTGAAATCATTGGCACCTGCCGACAAGAACTGATCGCCGACATGCAGAGTGCGCGCGGGGTCAATACCGCCAAAGTACTGCTGGCAAGCACGCACACCCCATGATTTATCGCCGATATCAACGAAGACGTCGTTTCCACCTGGCGATTGATATTAGCACACAAAAATATTGGGCTGGGCTTATACGCCGTTTGGAGATGTAATGGGAAAAGGGGAGCAACCGTTGAAAGCACAGAACGGGAGTCGGGTTCCGACCTGGGACCGTTCAACTGTATTCTGGACAACGAGAACGGTTTCCTCGAGTTGCTCGCGGGACAACCGGCCTTTATTCTGCGGGTAGACCCCAACCGCACGGTCCTTTCGTAGGACCGAGACTGGGAGGCTAAGGTTTGCGACGCAGGCGCGGAGGGACGATTCCGCGATGTTTAACAACTCGGTGATGTCTTCTTCTTTCCAGGTGGCCATTTCGCCGATCACCCACTGCTCGCGCGGGACGTAGACGAGCTTGTGTGGTAAGGAGGCGTCGTAGCGGAAGAGGTAGTTGCTTTCGCCGCCCATGACGATGAGGCCGGAGCGTTGTGAGTCGGTGAGATCTGGCGAGTCGTGCATGACGTCGAGAAGACCCTGCAGGCGCTCGTAGTATTTGGATTCTTCCGTGTAGCCGGCGGCTGTGACGATTCCGACTTTGATGTCCTGCTGGAGAAGGTGGATGATGCGTGGGATAACGGCGTTATCAGGGGCCATGTTAGTTCCGTCGTCGTATAGAGTCACATCTCCATCGAAGGTGACGAGTTCCAGGCCCCGGGTGTGAACTAGGCCAAGGATCTGGGCGGAGTTTAGAATCAAGCGGACGTCGTTGAATGAGGGAGCGACGAAGCGCCGTCTGCTAATGAAACGCTGTTGGTCTTGATAGTTGAATGCGTCCTTCAAATATAGCCTGGTGAAGAACGAGCCGACTGTGGGAACCAGCAGCTTCAGCTTTGACTTTCCGGCAGCACCGCTGAGTTCATGTTCAACTGCTACCGTTAGTAATAGCTTTACAGAGGATAGGTACAAGTACTGTGATCGTCCATAAGACCCTCGACATCTCGGAAGATTTCTGCGTAGCGCTGGTGGGTGTCGAGTGCGACCTCTGTAAGTTTCTCGCTGTGCTCTTGGTAGACGGCGGTAGGCTGTGAATGTAGCACAAACGGAACAGCCAGGAGGCCCTGATGGTTTATTAGGATACCGAAGAAGACGGGTTCCACAGAGACGGACCTTAATCCATTCAATCTAGGACCAGGTTAGTAGGAGAGCGAAACTGGCCTTGATGCACCTACCAATTGGTCTCGACGGTGAGACTGGCGGTAAATTAGCAAGAGGTATGTGGTAGAAGTATCCGTACCAACATACCTTGAGGGCATCTGGGAACGTTAGCAGTGGAAAGAAACAGACTCGGAGACGTACATTCAACGCGATAGCGAGTAGTCATGGTGTATTAGAAGTAGTGAGTAATAAGGCTGAGATGATGGAGATGATGAAGAAATGTCACTCTCCCTTAAGAGTTGAAGTGAAGTGGCACCAGCAAGGGAGAGCAAGAGCTGTCTGGAATCTGGATCGACGCTGCAGCTGTCACAACACACAGAGAAGCGCTCTGGTTGGCTGGCTCTGATTGCCTGAGGCATCGCGGGGAGAGCTTATCAGCTGACGGAGGTCACGAGATGCTACCTGTCTTAAAGTAGACTAGCGTGGTCGCACCTCGCCGAAATATTGCCTGAATAATAAGGCAGTGTTCTACACCAGACTCGATTATGAGGAAGAGATAACAGTCCGGGTGGAATTGGAGACCCGAGGTGACACAGACAAACCCCGAGTGCGTCTGGCTCGGGCGACTGCACCAATGGCAGGCCTCGGACGATCTCCGTGTTCTCCATGTGGAGTCTCACAAGGCGGGGATACTGAATTGCTAATCCCCAAGTGCTCAAAGGTGACTCTACATCAATAACTTTTATTGACAACATTTGAAGAATACTGGAATACTGAATAATGGCTGAAAACCGAATCTACCCACTCGCCAAACCCCCTGGGCACAAACCGCCCATGGAGCGCTGGAAGCTGGACTTCCCCAACAGTGCCAGCCCTACTGTCTACACAGCATACATAGGCGTCCAGCGGCACAACTCCACCCCAGACACCCAGACCGCATTCCAAAAAGCCACAGACGCTATCCAAGACTGGCTCAGTAGCGACACAAGCCAGGAAACTGTAGCGGAGAAATTCACCTTCATTGAAGGCGACGACGCCCCCTCCTCCCTAACATGGGTATGCTACTGGCCCAACCCAACCCTCTACACAACAAACATATCATCCCTGAACCTGGGAAATGTCTACAATAAACTAGGTAAACCGACAGCCATCGGCCTTTGGATAGAAAAATTCACAACCCCAACCTCGCGCCTCGAAACAAACTACTCGGGGCTGGATTACCTCCCCGGTCTGGCGCGCCTGCCTGGGTCCCAGACCGTCGGCCACACACTAACAGCGTACTGGGGCGCCGCGCGAGACCGGATCCCCGACTCGGCGGGGGACTTGTTCGGCCGGGCTGCCGGTGAAGGGATTGATAGCGTGGATCCTTCGCCGGCGCTGGCGCAGACGCCAACGCCGTCGCCGACACCGGCAGGATTACGGCAGAGATTAGCAGGTGGAAACCGATTCGACAATCTCGTGCATATCCGCTCGGGCCAGTTCTGGAGGAATTGCGACGAGGTAGAGACGGAGGCGTATGAGGCTCAGCTGGAGCCGAGTCTGCGTGCGGGATTAAGGTGGGTTTGGGAGAATCGGGATGAATCTGGTGCGATGGGGTTGCGGTTTGTTCGTAATGTGCCTCTGGCGAACGAGGATGGGAATGGGTCCCCCGCGAAAGAAACCTGTGCGGCGGGCTTCTTTCGCAATCTGGAGGACCTGGAGCGCTGGGCGAAGCGGCATCCGTCGCATTTGAAGATTTTTAACGGCGCGATCCGGCATGCGAAGACTTTTGGGGATGCGAGGAAGTTCAGGACGTGGCATGAGGTTTCTGTGCTCAAGAAGGGCGAGGCAGAGTTTGAGTATGTAAACTGTCTTCCTGAGACGGGGGTTATACGGTTTCTTCCTCTTGATGTCGAGGATTTATAGTCATAACTTTATAAGGTGATAATCATAGAATTCCACGTCAAGTATATACCAATCCTGTTCCTGTGTAGGTACAACCATCTACATATCATATCATCGCGTCATGAATAGCCTCCATAAATCCCATTAGACATTCTCCTTGCGCTCCTCCTTAGCCTTCTCATCAATATTCATACTAGCCACCTGTGCAGCAGCCATATCCTGATCCTCGCCCATCTTCTCCTGGACTATATCCCTAGCCTCGGCATCCCTGTTACCATACAATCCGATCTTGTACCACTTGAGCTGGAACAGCGCATCCATACTCTCAAGACTACGTCCCGCAGTCTCGGGGATACTAAACAGCACCCACAACCCACCGAGAACAGTAACAGCGCCGAAGCACCAGAACGTGCCCTTGGGGTCGATCCCGCCCTGCGCGGTGGGGAGAAGCATATTCGGCACAGCACGGGCATTACCATACTGGTTGGCAAAGTGCAGCGTCATAGCGGTGGAGGTTGCCAGGGCGCGAATGCGCAGAGGGAACAGCTCGGCCGTGAGCAGGTACTGCATGGAGTTCCAGCCAAGCGCCCAGCCTACACCGGAGATGTAGATCATGGCGATGGCGCCGCGGGAGGGGCCGGCTTGGCTGGCGGAAAGTTCGAAGTCGTCGACGACGCCGAGCTCGGGGACGGCGGTTAGGAAGCCTGCGATGTAGACCATTGAGATGGCCTGGAGGGTGATTCCGATGAGGAGGGCGCGCTTGCGGCCGATGACGTCGACGAGGAAGAGGGCGCAGATGACGGCGGCGACGAGCTTGACGATTCCAAAGACGGCGGTGACGAGGAGGCCCTCCTCTGAGCCGGTGATGCCGAGGAGGGAGAAGAGCTGGGGCGCGTAGACGGTGATGGAGCCGGCGCCGGACCATTGGGAGAGGATCTGGACGCCGGTGGCGAGGTAGAGACGGTAGAGGTTGGAGGGGACCATGACGGCCTCCTTGACGACGCCGAACCAGCCGAGGCCGTGGGTGGCTTCCATTTCGGCCTCGTGGGAGTTCTTGATCCCGGCCAGCTCTTGCACGACGTAGGGGTGGTCAGCGGGGAGGTTGCGGATGCGCGCGAGGTTGTGCAGAGCCTGCTCGTAGTTGTTTCTCTTGATCAGGTAGCGCGGCGACTCGATCTGGAGGAAGGAGAGGATGAAGATGATGCCAGCGAACATGATGTGCAGACTAGTAGGGACGAGCTATAAAGGTTAGTTTTATCTTTGACTTGATGTAGGGCTACTCACCCAGCGGTCATGCGTGTTGTCTCCCATGTTGACCTCGCAGCCATAGTTGGCGAAGTAGGCCAGGACGATTCCAATGTACACGAAACCAGTGAAGATACATGTGCACAGACCACGAATTTGCGCCGGAGCCTGTAACAGTTAGCTTGAATCACAAGTGGAAAGTGGAAGTGGAATTGGAATGGACGTACGATTTCACTGAGATAGACCGGGGCCACCACGACAGTGGCACCAACACCCAGTCCAGCAACCAGTCGTCCAGCATAGACAGCAGCGAGGTTTCCACCGTGGCCCATGAAGATGGCTATACCCAGGATCCAAACGACACACAGACCACGACAAGTCCAGAGACGGCCGAAGATATCACAGAAGAGAAACGCACTGACAGGTTAGCAGTTGCAGTTGGAGTTAGGGTTGTGGCAGCGAACACTCACATCAGAGCACCACCGACACTGCCCAGCTGCACCATGGCAGTGACATTTGCGCGGATGTTGGTCTGCTCGACCTCGCCATACGATTCGAAATTGATAGTGCGCTGGAAATCCACGGAATCAAAGGCTCCAGTAATCAAGCCCTCGTCGACACCACGGGCAGCGCCCATGAGGCCGAACGTGAGCACCGCAAACCACAGTCGCCAGTTCAGGACCTCCTTGGGCGCGCCGTCCAGCTTGAGCCGGAAGACGTTGAGAGGCTGTTTCGGACCGCCCGCCATTTTGAAAGCGCACACACACGGAGAACAGAAGAACGCAGAGAGGAGGGAGGAAAGAGGGAGCAAAGAAAAGAGGCAGCCTGACCCCCCTTACAGCTGGCCAGCGGAGGGCTGCATTTATAGAAAAAATCAGCGGCAGCGTCACATCGTCGGTGAATGAGCCAGCTTCTCCAACGACGAATCAGTCCACCTTTCGGAGGTTGTCCGCAAACTGGCGATTCCGGAGACCCCGAGCAGTGAAGCCCCAAAGCACGGCAGGGGCCAAAGAGCTGGCCAGTGCCTCAGCAAGCCATTAGCAAATGCCGTGAGAGTGATTGGGCCCAGGGAACGAAATGCGGAGACCGCGAGGGCCGATCAGCGCGGGGGCTGGAGAGTAATGGAGGGTGAGGGAGAGTTTTATGGGGACTGGGGGTGTGGGTGCTCGGAGATGACCCGGAATGGCGAATCTTGGGCGAGCCAGATACACAGACATGTGGATAGAACATGGAACGTGGGCTGGTCTGTTCACTGGAGAAATGTCCGAAATCCGGAGTGCAGCTGGTCCCATACTATCTGTAACTTCTCCAGGACGATCGGGCTTGACATGCCAACCCCAGAGCCCAGAAGGCCCAGCAGGCTTAGAAGGGCCACGCGGGCCTTGGCAAAGCTTTAAACTGCTTTGATTTAAAGTAATGCCAAGTGCTGAACAGTGATAAATAATAATGGCTGCAATAGCCGGCTGGGCGATTGCCGATGTTCTACCGGGGGGGGGGGGCAGTTGCCGTTACACTAATCAATATTAACAATTAACAATAACATAACATCTGCATGATGACTGACTTATAACTACTACTGCCGCTAAGGTCGCCACTTGAACGCCGGATTGCGCCAGTCCAGATCCTGCACCTGCTTCTGCGACAGCCCCGACAGCGCCTGGTCCACGTCCGTGTGCGCGCGCCGCCGGTTATCCCACTTCATCCACGCCCACAGCGCCGCGCTGAGGATCAGGCACATGCTGCTCGTCGCCAAGTTCAGCCCGTTGCCGATGTGGTAGTTCGGCTTGTCGAAGTCCAGGAACGACCACGTCGACACCAGCCCGCCCACGTTGCCCAGCATCACGTTCGTCCCGATCGCGGCCGACCGAGCAGTATCGGAGACCACGTTGTTGCTGACGTGTGCGTTGGTTAGCGCGCCGAATGCAAAGGCGCCGCTGGCAATTAAGAATGTCGCGCCGTATCGTACTTGTGCGTCGGTCGATGCGAGGAACATGATATACCCCGTCATCATGAGCGGCGGGCCTGCGACGAAGAACGCCAGCCGGTTATCCCACCGCCAGCTGAGGAAGGGGAATAGCACGGTGAAGAATGCGCCGACGACATACGGCGGGACGGTATGCAGCTGCTGGCTGACGACGCTGGCGTCGGGGTATATAGTGCGGACGATGGTCGGTGCGAAGAAGGCAAGGCCCTGCACGGTGATGTTGTTCAGGAGGAAGATAAACGACGTAGCCAGGGTCACTGGGCTGAAGATGCCCCGGAGGAGCTTTGTAGTATCGATGCGATCGAGCACTTCAGTCGTCGCGACACGCTCTGACTTGAGGCGTGCGATGGCCAGGTCCTTCTCTTCCTGCGTGAGCCACTTCGCTGTCTCCGGTCGGTCGGTCAGCGTGAAAAAGGCGATTATTGCCAGCGCAATCGTCACAATGCCTTCAATGGCGAAAATCATGCGCCAGGTATGGAGACTGCCAAAGTGATCCAGGGTCAGAATGGCAGAGGCCAACAGCCCTCCAAAGGCCCCAGCGAGAGGCGCCATGACGATATACAGCGACAGTCGGAACGCAAGCTCACTGCGGCGGTACCAGCGACTCAAGTAATACGCAATGCCGGGCAGCATGCCTGCTTCGAATATTCCCAGCACGAATCGCACCCCGGCGGCCTCTGCGAGTGTGTCTACAAAGGCTGTCGCGACAGAGGAGACGCCGAAGAGCAGCGTCGACAGGGGCAAGAACCAGCCTGGCCCAAGCCATTTGCACGCAAGATTACACGGAATCTCGAAGACGATATACGAAATGTAGAAAATCGACAGGACGACATTGTAGTCGTTACCAGCGAGGCCCAGATCGGTGTCGAAGCCTGCCAGTCTCGCATTGCCTGTAAAGTATATGGTCAGTCGATTGAAAAGACAAAAAAGGACCATTAAAAATACCAATATTCGCGCGATCAATAAAACAGAATAAATAAAGCAGCGACACGGTAGGAAGCAGAAAAAAGTCCATCTTCCAGCGCAGCCGCGACTCGGCCTTCTTGTCGAACTCGAAGAGCGCGCGGCCATACTGATCGGTGGCAGCCTGCCCTCGACCAGCCAGCTGCGTAGGATCGTCGACTTTCAAGTCTTCCTGGTGCCCGCCCATGGCCTTCTCATCGGCCGTGCCCGGCTTCTCGTTGACTTGCATGTTGACGACAGAGGGGATGGATCGACTGAGACAGAATCCGGGGGATCAGAGCTCCACCGCGTCTTTATACCCCAGCGCGTCGGATCGCGGTGCACTCGGATTTACCGACTGGGATCTGAGCACGGCAGGATGCCTCGGAAGAGCAGCTCGGATCCTCCAGAAATGACAGTCTGGGGTATCCGACCTGGGCGCTGTGGGGTGAGTGGCAGCTATCTGGGGTGTGAGGCGTCGAGCACGGGAATTCTGCTGCCAGACCACGGCATTTGTTGACTGCAAACTGGGCGAGCTCACGAGCCAGAGAGTGGAAGGTTGTTTGTGGCTTTTCTGGCTCGGTGACTTGTCCGCGGTTGGTCTGGTCCGGATTGATATCGGCTATCTGCATATACTGCTAACTGCATATACTGCTATCTGCCCGTACTTCCCCGTGCTGCGTTGATCTTCATCTTCAAGGCCATATATTATGACAGTTAATTCAGCTTACACAGCTACGTGAGTCTCAACGACGACTGTCAAGAGAAAATCGCACCGTTGGGGACAGCCCAAGCGACTTGGCGTGTGACACTTCGTTACTGCTTCAGGCACTTTCGCCGAGCAAAGGATGCTCTTGGCCAGCTGCCAAGGAGGATTTTTGTGGGATTATGTGCTGCATGACTGGCTGCACGGGCCAGAGGCCAGCCACAAGTCTCGTCGTATTCTAGACCAATGGAGTCACGGCAAAGTGTCACCAGAAGGAGTCAGCATGAGCAGAGGCGCTGGGACAGAGGAATAAAGCTCTGAGTCTAAAGGTTCCAATGTCAAACTGTGGAGAGAATGGCAACTTTCCAGTGCAGAGGAGAAACTCGGAAGAAACAGCCAAGGCCCTAAGTCGACACCCCGCAGTCTGGAGTGCACTGTGGGACTGCCAACCACGGTTGAGATTGCAAGCCATTATTGGGTAGCAAATAGTCTGAGAAGTGGGAATTGCCACCTGAACCCTCTCGACAGTTTGGGGTTTGTGGGGGTTGCTGCCCTGCACCCCAGGTGACTCCCCACAAAGTTGTGACAGCTTGAGCTGATAATGGCGACTTTGTAGACACGAATTGTAGCAGAATATTATCACTGGATTATCAAGTAGGTTTCGGAATGACTCTTCCATTACGCACGTAGCCGGTCCAATAAATGTTGGTCCATTCTGGTCCCATCTTGTATACAGGTCAACAAGCAAGGTAAATGATGATAACAAGAGATTTGCAATTGGCAAAGTACCGGCAAGACCAACTCCCGAAAGCCTCCTTAAACCTTTAACAATGCCGTGTTCCCTTCCCAGCTCAAACTAAGCACGCGCCCAGCGCCATGGCACTTGGCTCTCTGGAAGTACCTTGCATCATGACTCGAGAAACAAAGAAGGGGATCGCGTTGAAGCTTCTATCCACATATCGGAAGCCTTCATCCGAAGTCGGAAGTTTACATGTCTTACTCTTGCCCTTCGGAGGATGGAGAGGAGCGGAGCGCGATTTTGATGCTGATGCCCAGGTTTGCCAAGTAGCATTGGAGATGAGTCGGGGAAAACAGGATCATCAGGTTGCAAGGATTAGTCAAATGCCCATGGTTTAACTGGCTAGTGGATCTGAATTCCCTGTATCTGACAGAATCACACCTATTTCGCGTAGCTTCCCAGCTTCTTCCCTGTCTGGTGAAAGGACCTGGCCGATGCGCTCTGACCAGTAGCCCCGTATGAAGAGAGGCAAAGTCTCACCTCGACTTTCATACTCCGTCAAAAACTCGGTCATGATCTGCTCCTGCACCCGGTGCAATTTGGCCTCGGTATATAAGAGCTCTGCGATCTCATTGTCAGGGAGACTAGCACATTGCCCATGGCACGTGCAAGTATGGGTGATGTGAAGGGCGTGTGACGTGATAAAGCAAAGCACATCAGGGGCCATCAAATCATGAATACTCCCGGGACATGGGGGAGAAAGTACGCTTGTAATAGACCCTAGAGCTGCTGCGAGTTGATCAAAAATACCGCTCTCATCATCGCCATAGATATTGGCGAGAAACCCGTCCAGGAACTGTGATATGCCGCTGCAGCCATATGAAGAGTAAGAGCAATTGCACGCATCTCGATAAGAGTCAAAGAGCAAGCTTCCCATGAGCTCAAGGCACTGGTCACTCAGTTGCCGCAGTTCCATGCCAAGGTTGGCATGTTGGGTAAGAGAGTACGAGGCAAGGCCGAGATCGTAGCATATGTAAAAGGCAGCTGGGCAGCTATTGCGGTCCTGATGCGGATCCGCCCCTTTGCTAATGAGCCATTGTGCCTTCTGTAATAAAGCAGACAGGCCATATATATGGTCGTACTTGTCTTTTAGCACCATCAGGCAGGTGAAACCGTTATGATCTCTCCCAGTTGTATCGCGGAAGCCAGCCTCCCACAGAAGATCTGCTAAGGTCAGATTGTACGATATTTGGCGATAGACCAGCCAGGAGATAGCATGCTCTGAAAACTCAATATCAATACAGGCAGCCTTTAAAAATCGACATGCATCCGCCGCTGTGCTGTCAAGGAGACAGCCAGGTTGTATTCTCAGCTGCGAAAGCTTTTGGCTGGGCAAATGGGTCTCGGCCAAACGCTGTAGGGACCTTCTGCGACTGGCGAGCTCCTGGACAGCGAGCTCTAATATTTCTCGGTCATTGCTGCAGCTCACAATCTGTAGCCAGTTGCAATCTATGCACAGGCTCTTTGCCTTTAGAAGGAGCTTGGTGCTCTCTTTACACTTGGCGCCAAATGCCGCAGCCAAGGTCCTAGACGACGGGACAAGTCCGCTGTTGAGCAATATCTTCAGGCCAACTGGCCACTGTACGTAGTAATCCAATACGCCGGCCAGTTCAGCTCCATCCCTTAAGAGGCATTCAAGGTCATACTTTGATTGAGACAGCGCAGGGCCAAGTTGTTCCGGAATTTCGTCGCCTAACAGAGGATTGAATTAGCGCGAATCGGGTCCCTACTCGCAGGGCTCAAACCTTCGAATCCAACTCTAGCAGCGACGCGTTGGACAACAAAAGCAGACATGTCTTTCATCAGCCGAGCGGGGAAAGTGGTTACCTCGTTGTCGTAGAACTTCAGCTGTGTGCATTTGGAGACGCCGATTGGGCTGATATACCCCCCTGCGCTGACGAGATCAGAGCAGATGTCGACTGAGCTCTGCTCCATGGGTGTCCCTAGACAGCATCCCCACATCCCCTGCATTAAAATATCTACAGGGGTTTCGCCATTATTGTTTAAGATGTTTGGGGCCACCCCGTTGCTGACAAGGGTTTTGATAAGTTTGCGCCACTGAATGTTCAAATCCGGCCTCCAATATCTGGTAACTTCGTGCCAGCGTGCTATAACCTTCATATTTGTTAGGGTACATTATACAATCAGATCAGCGCTCCCTTAGTCTGGGGGTAGGAATGGGGATGGCGTACATGTAAAATAGTGTCTCCGTTAGGCAGCGCATGCGTTGGGCCGGCGCTGCCATCACGAAACATTTCCAATAAGCCTTTCGAGGTATCTTGTAGAGTATCATTGACTTTAAAGGACCCTTTTCGGGTCCACTCCTCCCAAAGGATATGCGAATTTCTGGACAGAAATGTGAATACTGCAGCATTCGCTGGTACGACTGCACGGAACCTGAGCCCGGGACTGATGGAGAGTCCACCTGCGCCGTGAGTAATTTCAAGGGAGACAGTAACACAGTATCTTAATAGCCAATTGCAGAAGGTGTGCTGTGCACTGATAGATGCGAGCCTTCTGTCTGAAACATGGCAGCGACACCTATTCCTACCAGAATGTCTAGTTTGTCGCGCGGAGAGGACAGCCTGCTGGTTATGCAGAGATGTGCATTTACACCTTGAGCTCATCCCGGGCGACATATTCATTGTGGCTAGGTTAATGTCCTCGTCGACCTCGCACTGGCTGTCTAGAAACATCCGAAGGAGGTCTGGCGTCATCACTGGGTGAGTCTGATGCTGAACAATGCTGGTTTCCTGCCAATAGTCAGTAGAATCCTTGCCCAGTAGAAGTGGAAAACCTCACTGTTTGGATCAAGCGACCCTCTATGGAATTTAGCTTCCCTTCGATGTCACTATTCTTTTGGTGTATATCTCGAACAACGTCTAGAACCTGACTCGTTGCTGTTGTGGCGGCGGTAGAATGTGATATGGCTATTCCGATGTCCTTTTTATTTGCTCGTGTTGTTTCACTTCAATCGATTTATGAGTTTGTCATATGTACTGTCGATAATATTTACTTACTAGCTCAACACCTGCAGGGAAGTGTTCAAGCTCATCTGCAGCCCGTTCAACATTTCCACCACTGCCACCAACGTATCCCGTCGAAAGGGATACAGTATGCGATCAATGCACAGCTTGGACCTTACTAGGCCCTGCGTTGGCGTTACCTTACGACATTTCTGTAACATTAGATTAAGGCTCTTAAGCCTTTGGTCGCAGTGTTTGATCATTTCGATCGCGATATGGGCTGAGTCGACTTGGTCGGTTATGTCCCAATTCTCTGCACCATCGAGTATATTTTTCAGAACACTCAATGTCTTGGTTAGACTGTTGGCTCGGCATAGTGTGTTGTCGATTTCCTCGTGGAAGGACTTGTACGGTCCGTAGTATGCTAGAAGGCCCTGGCACACCGTGAGGCCGAGCGATATCACGCCAACGGCAGCTCCAGGTATCGAAAATGGATCGCCCATCTTGCCTGGTCTGATAGGAAGAAAAAGCCAAAATAGATGTCAGGGAGAGATAAATGGAAGGCCTGTACGTGAGGAAAAGACAGTCCAAGGCGGTGCTTAGCACTTCATGCATGGCCAGTGGCGCAGCAAGACGATCTTCACAAATAGACTGGAGTGGCGATCTGATGACTTGGGCTGATCTGTCGAGAGTATTCCAGCAGGAATGATATCTTTATCACATTTAGGCCTTCCAAGTGGATGTAACAATCCGCGGAGCCCCAAGTATTTCTATATAGCACAGCACTGCTTTGTCAATGTAATAACCAGTAGACCTACCCCCAGAGCATCCACACGGCTTAAATACTAGCACTGGCCACGAAACAACTATAATTTGGTATTTCTATGGTGTTTCGACAACACGACTCATTTCACAAGTCGGCACTCAGAATTTCACAGGCTGGCACCCACCGCAGGCTACATGATGGCACACTTGGCATATCGGATAGTTGGTGTATACCTTCGGGCCGTCACCGCAGTGACACTATGAGAAGAATTAATCGAGATTTGACACATAGCTACCATTAGAGTGGGAGGTGCCGAGAAAGCTTACACAAATCCACATTGCCACTCTCTTCGATATTCCTGCGCTTGAAGATGAACCATATCGGAGAGGCCATGTATCCTTACGCTCGAAATCTTTCTGGACATGAGAGTAGGGCCGTGTGAGATGTCTAATATATCGGCTGGCGATATCTGGGCTAGATAACATACGTCGCTCATACTCTCCTCAAGTGCCCTTGAAACTTGACTCTGGACTGCCAGCATTGTAAAATCCTCGACCGGGCAGTGGCTGATCGTCGCAATTCGGGCCACGGAGTGGTGTTTGACCAAAGATTTCTATAATGTTCCTGGCCAAGTATCAGTATTCAATATTGAGGGGGCGTGGTATTCTGCGCTCGGCCTCAGATGTTGGCCAGCGGAGTGGTGTGTCCATGATATGCAAACATAAAAGATACTGCCCCTGGTGTGCAGCCGCGGGGTTCTATCTGCAACGTGGTTGTTTTTGAATGGCTGTACCGCCAGCCTCGCGGGGCCATGCGTATGCATTATCAGTGAGAAACCAAGACTTCTGACAGATTCAATAAGGGGAGGCTCGTAGCCTGGGGTTGATCGGTTGATCTGACAACTGATGGGGTATAAGCTATCGATCAAGCTCTTTGCTTGAGGTATTATCCACGTCAGGTCCAGTTAAGGTGCGTTTATTCATGAAGGATTGGTTGCCACGACGCGGCGGCTGGAGAGTGGGTGAAGAGGTGAAGAGTACTGAATAGAATTACTGTTACAAGTGAAGCCAAAACGTGACTGATTATGGGATTCAGAAATGAAGAGTAACGATAGGTAGCGTCAAAGCCATGTTGAATATAAGTGTGGTGAAGACCTGACTGACAGCCCCATCTGGCAGAGCATGGCAGCCTCTCAGTACGATAGGGTTCGCAGAGGCTGTGCGGTTAGACATATTGCTATCACTCAGAAAGAACCATCCAAAGGCTTGAAAGGCTCGCTGCCGACGCTGCCCCAGCAAAGATGCATGCCCCTAAGGGGAACGGGCTCAGCATCCAGGAAGAAGCCAGGTATCGTGCCAAGGTGCCTCCGACAACTGCCATCCAGGCGATGAAGAAGCCCACTTCCCAGAATCGAACAGCCCATCTCGAATGCCTGCTCACCTCTTTTTGAGAGCGCATGGTCGTTCCCCAGGAGTCATGGAAAACCGTCAAGAAGCTCCAAATCTCGATAGCCGGCAAAGGGATGTTATAGAAGGCAGCAGCTGGAAGAAACCAGAGCCAGGTATTCAGCGCGGGTCGATAAGGGTTCCGAAGGACGAGGTAGAAGAATATTATGGTCTGACGACGGACGAGGTCCTGCAATGGGATGCCGTCGAAGAGTAGGATGCCTGTGAATAGGTAAATCAATATCGTTGTGGGCACAAGGAAGGCTGCTGTTTGCCTTCTCAAGGAGGCGAGGAAGAGGATGGGCGATTGCATGAGGTAGACAGCCGGGCGATGGAGGCTTTCAATGTGGACTGCGCGTGCCCAGCGGACCTGTTAAACAGATTAGACGGGCACTTTCGGATATTAATGCAAATGGTTACCTGTTGCAAAAGCCATCTTCGTAGTGTTGTTGGAGTCTCGGTGGCTGTTAGGACGTCACTGGCAAAGACCACTCGCCAGCCTTTAAGGAGGAGACGAGTAGTCAAGTGCCTGTCTTCGTTCGTAACCTTTGAAACTGTGTTAGAACAGCTATACAAGTAATCAATGGGAGCGTACCATCCAATGGCCTAGAACAGTCTGCTTGTACCAACCCAACAGCTCATGTCGGATGGCAGAGATGCGAAAAGCAGCAGAGGGACCGCTCTGGCAGTCGTTGGCTGCAGCGGAACCCGTGAATGATCGGGCCAGGTAAAGCTCGTTCAGATAAACACCGCTCCCAAGCTTAGTGATTGTCGTTTCGTTTCTGTTGTGGATGTAAAGCGCTGTACTTGCACCACCGATAGTGCCATCGCTGAATGTTTCCATCGTACGCGTTAGGGTATCGGGGAGCACCATCGAGTCGGAGTCGGATGTCCAGACGAATTCTATGCCTAACATGTCCGAGACCACGAGAGATATGATAAACGAGGTAAACATTACGCCTTTCTTATGCATGTGCGGCTGGCTCACACAGAGGCGAGTGATTGCTCCAAGGCCGGACACATTCACACCCTTCTCATCCAATGCCCTCCGTGCAATGGAACAGCATCTGGTTATTATGTCGGCCTGGGAGAGGCGCCCTTCACTTTCCCTTTCTAGCTGCAAGGCAATTTGGGCGAGTGGGACGTCGAGATGGATGAACGCGGCGTTGTCTTTGCACACCTGAGAGTATCACGCTGTCAACAACAGGAATCAAGCTGGGCCGAAGTCATACCTCTCTGAATACGTCTATCATTTCTTCATCCTCGTCCGTGTCCCCGTCGATACTGACGAGAAGGAAGCGGCAATCCTGCGCTTGTAGATAGCTCTCGAGCGCCTGCTTGAACAAGATTGGATCTTCTCGATACCCAACGACTGCAGCAATCATTCCCGGGCTGACGGTTTTCTCTCCCTTCTCGACGATGTCAAGAGCAGAGGCAGCCTCAAGGCGTGCAGTCGAAGTGTATCGCCGTCGCTGGTTCGTCCATCGACACAGCTCCGCCAGAAATATTGTCACGAGAGTGTCAAAAGTCAAGGGTTTTCCGGAGTACTTGAGGAGATAAGCGTACACAATGGCAACGAGGATGCAGCCTGCAAGGTTAAAGACTTTGTTCCATATAGCGGTCAACATGGTGGTTTTTTCTTGTTACTTCACGCTGCCGGCCTGGGAGTAAGATAATGTATTACCATTAAACGCCTTCAATTTATAACCGTGACCTTGCATATTCAACCGCGGATGGCGCCCAATATCGGATTTACCATTACTGCAGACTATACTCCGAGCTCTCAGCCCCCATGAATAGTTACTGTTGGTTATTTAGAGAGTACGCCGGTAGTAAATGGAGCCAATAAATGACCTTTTGGCACGAAACTAGCAGGGGTTTCTGTGCTCAGCCGCAGCCAACTCGAGTAGCCTGCAGGAACCCTAACATCCCGATTTCCTTTTATGGTTCTAGATGAATACTCTGGGTTGGTTTTGAAAAGCGGCTGGCTGCCGATCGCACCGGCTTGTCACACAATGCGAGTCTTCTATTGGGTTGCAAGAGTGAGATAGCCCGAGCTAATGCGGCTTTGGTTCCTGTCAGACTGACGCCCAACGACTCGGAAGTCTGACATAGCCTGACTCGCAGGCGAGCTGAACATCTCTTATACGTATTGTCCCCATCTCTAAAAGGCGGTTGATTACGTTGCCTGGGCGTATCTGGTGATATCGCGCGCTATTCAGCCATGCCATACTTTATGCCTAGAGGATGACTTTCAGCTGATGCCATCGCCCTCGCGGCCAGTTTCTGACTAGAGACTCCAACAATACATGCGTGTGCGATATCGGCACGACTAATGCACGGGCTGCTAGTCTTATGCCAGTAACTCCTCAGGATGAGTACGCTCAGCCGCTGCTGACCCTTTCGTCTCTCTATTTCGTATGTAAGTAGTCTACGCGTTGGCCAATCTATCCAAGAGATTGGACGCAACTGCAGCTGATATCTGACAGCAGCCTGCACACAGCCGGGCCAAGACATGCATCTTGTAGGTGATGGCCAACATTAGGCCGCCAGGGCTTTCAAGATGACGAGGCTTTGGTTATCTTGCCTTCGGACCGCGGCAGCGAATTATCAAGGCCTCTGGCCTCCAATGCTATTTATACTTGTGTGAGACAATTTCCTCCATGGGTATCTTCGGACACCACTACAAATCCCAAAACCATGCCTCTATCCCAGGAGAACAGCTATGTGCCTATACTTATTATGATCCTATGCACTCTTTCCATCTTATACTTTCTCAATACCGGATCGGCTGTCTAATTGGCCTGATATCCTACCTCATTCAAGATGACAGCAGCAAGTATGGACAGCCGGCAGCGCTGGCTAGACGGACTTCGCGGTATTGCAGCAGTGATAGTGACATGGTTCCATTTCACTGTTGGCGAAATGCATATCCCCTACCGCGGGTTTACTGACACGCCCGCTGAAGAAAACCGGCACTTGATTCAACTCCCTCCATTCCGCACCCTTTTCGCAGGGACGGCCATGGTCCCCCTATTTTTTGTTGTCTCAGGATACTCGGTGCCTCTCGCCATCATCCGGCTGCGTGGCCAAAATAACAACGCCGACTGCTACCGCAAGCTCACGTCTTCTGCCCTCCGTCGGGGATTTCGCCTGTATTTTCCTGTTTTCTTTATTTGTGTCATATCCCAGCTGCTGTTCTTTGCTGGCGCTTACTCCTCCTGGCGCTTTCCTGAGACTGAAGGCTGTCCTGGTGCTGAGCCGTGGTCCTCGATCTGGCCGCATCTGAAATGCCTTTCGTTGAGTCTTGTGAGTGCCCTGGGACTTGTTCCTATAGGGGGAACCCAGGGGCTCAACTCGCAACTCTGGACAATGCTTGTCGAACTTCAGGGATCTTTTATACTGTACCTCACCATCCTTACCCTACTTTCCGTTACCCCTCGGGCCCGTCTGGTAACAATAGGAGTACTGAACTTCCTATTGTTTTGGTTTGGGTTTCACGAATTCTTATGTTTCTTCTCTGGGTTGCTTTTCGCAGAACTCGACTTGGCCAGCCACATGTCAACAGGCTTCATCCCCCCAGTTACGCACAAGTCCTGCTCTAGGCGGTCCAAGCTGTTCCTTATTGCAGTACTCGCTATTCTAGCCGTCGGGATCTACCTCATCTCCATGCCCCTCAGGGTAGACCACTACGACGAGTACTGGTATTCGTCCGAGATCAGCATTCTCCCCTTCTGGAACTACCCCGTCAAACGAATCAACAGCTGGTACTCGGTCGGCGCAGTCCTCACCGTCTTCGCAATCAGACATCTCCCGTTGATTAAGAAAATGCTCGAATCGCCTATCCCCCAGTTCGCCGGCGAGATCTCGTTTTCGTTGTATCTTATCCACCAAACTTTTATCCGGATTTTGCGCAACCCGATTCTGGAGACGGTCTGTCGGACGCTGTGGGGGAAGGGCTTTGCGGCGACCAGGGATGACGAAGCTGGTAGTCATGTCTATTATCTGTCCTGGATGGTTGCGGTGGGCGTGGTCGGTCCGTTGCTTGTTGTTACGGCGACGTTGATGACGAGGACCGTTGACCGGCGGTCTATTGCATTGGCGTATAAGCTAGAAGAGAAGATGTCCGGTCGGTGATGGCTTTTGTAGTATACAATCTCAAACTAGACGCAAAGCGAGAATGGATATTTTGAGAGTACTTGGCAGTCTAGCCTCGCGGTAAACGCTTTCACAGGGCCCATACCAGGGACCGGGCTTGCTGTTGGAACACGAAGCTGAATAGCCACAGAATTAGGTGCTGAAAACCACCGGTGATCGTGTTCACCAAGAGCCAGGATGACGGGGTAGAAGGAACTACGCAGGAACAGGGGACGCGGACGACTCGACACTATTAGGAAAGAGAGGAGGGCATGCCAGCTATATAAAATAGCTTCAATCATTACTGTTTTTATTTGTATGGGATTGCCACTGTATTTAAAACGACGTTGATGGCTTCGAGTTCGCTTCGTTCGTCGAGCATTCGCATAGCCAGAACACACTATCGAGGTACAACGGGTTAACGAACTTGAATTGAATTGAATTGAAGGTAGGACGATAATGCATCAACCATTCTTCAAGTCCAAATATACGCTCTCCGTCCATTCGTATTCCGTCCCTGGTCGTTGTCGAGCCATTCGGAAGCCCGCCTGGTTTGTTGGTTGGAGATTACTAGTATACTGGGCCTCTGAGACCACAGTCTCAGCATACGATTGTTCATGTTGAGGAACGCTCGTGAGTGTACCTAAGGTACGGTCGATGAAGAGATTTGCGGTGGCTATCTCAGCTTGTATTAGCGCCGTCCATTGTTTCCCATGCAGCTAGACTGCATTGTCCAGGTCAGCCGTGGTGGCTGAGATAGTGTGGCTCTGTCCCTTGAATCCATGCTTTCCAGTTCGAGCCTTTTGAACACGGTCTAAAGTCGCACGGTTGATGGTACCTATACCATCCATCGAGCTCTTTGGGAAACCTGTTCGATAGTATCTTGAGTAATCTCAGCAAATGCTGGCTCAAATAATGATTGGTTAGAGCTCTTCCATAACCCGGATACCAATAGGGAATCTATCGCTGAGCATTTTCACTAGATGAACGGTTTCTGGTAACAAAGCTTCGGGCTTCCTTGTATTCAGGGAACCGTTCCTCATACTCTGCTGTTTCTGAGAAGCTTTTGAAACCCTCAACATATTCACGGCCTGGATTCTCCAGCCGGACCAAAGCTGCAGTGGATTTCTCAATTGCACGGCCGAATGTTGCGCCAGCAATGCTGCGCTTCCTCAAACAGATCACGGAACTCTGCTGCTGACAGTGATTGATTCTGGATGCTCGGCTGGGCAGGAAGATCACTGAATGTCTTCACTGGAATGCCACTAAGTATAGGCTCTGCAGACAGTATGGTCTTGGAAAATGTAGAATCGGAGCCGAATGTGCCGAGTGCTGGACGCAAGCTTGTGGTTTTATCATCCGGTCGTCGATGGTCTTGGACCTGCGGATGACTGGGTTAGGGTCTGTTCGAAAACGGGTGGGTTTAGATAAACTCACAGGGAGAGATACAGACGCTGTGCTAATGACAGTAGCCGTTGGATACAGCAATGGCTAGCGATCTCAATATTTTACTACTCCTCCAGAAGCTTTGGATGGAAGACGGAGTGAGCAGGGTTGAAGGGGTGGGAGGGTCGAGGTATAAATACCTTGCGAAGTTCAGGCAGCAGCGAGTGATTGACACCACAAGGTACAATATCTTCACCCATCCAAAGACGTATTACTCGTCAATTCAATAGATTGGGTATAGGTAAAGTGTACTATTCAAGGAAATGTAGATGAAGCTCATCTTAAGGACCGCATCTAGCGTTAGTTATAGACCGCATGAAGATACTCGACCCAAGCCCGATTGCTTCGCGTGAATACTTTCTGGTCTTAGGACCTTCATTGTCTACAAAGACTGACTAGACTCAAACCGCGACTCTTGTTGCTTGGGCAATTTCTTCCAATGCCGTTGGCGTATGTCTCTTTTTGGAGTTTATAGATTGCTGTTCAAGTACCTTCGCTGGAATTCTTGATTCGTTAAGCCCAAGCACTGGTCTGTCATGTCTGCGTGGTGCTGTGTACTTTGTACGTACTTGGTTGGCCAGGCCGAAAGTAATTGCACTTATCTGCGTGTTGGAGACGCTGGATATTCACACCGATTGGCCCTGGAAAAAGCAGCCGCAGATCCTTCATAGGTGAGTCAGCAAGTGGTGATATCGTGGTGATGGTGAGATCGCGACGCCGGGAATGGAAGGTTGCATCCTCAGTCTCCCATCCATCCACTTTTTTTCGTCCCTTTTTTTTATGGCTGTCTGTCTGTACCCGTGCTCGCTTAGAGTAAAGCCTTTCCCTTCGACGGTTTTACAGCGAGGTTCTAAAAATGACTGACAGAACGCCACCGCCGCCTGGCAATTGCTCGGAGCCGACAGCAGCCCCCCTTCGGCCGGTACCAGGCTGCGCTCTGGACCTTCTGCAGCGAATGATGGAGAGCGGAAGTTGCCTGCCATTGGTGAACCAGAGTTGGGCTGCGCGAGCTTAACCTAGGTCTGGTCTGGGCCCTGCAAGGAACTCGCCTTACAACCGCAGAGCACGACTCAGCGCTGTCCGATCGATCCATGGATCTCCTCTTGCAAACCTGTGCGCCACTATTTAGATTGCGCCTGTAACCTCCGCTCGTGCGACTTCTGATTGTCGTTGCCGAGGATTCCTGCTGCGCTGCACGATCAACCCCATGCGAGCAGGAAATGGCCTACGATCCTCGCGCGTAAGTTCTACAGTGATGCGATCACAGCGGCAGCTTTGCTAATATGGTCTTCGACGACAACAGTGAGAGCCTCCGCCCAGCCGCGGGGGCTGCCGACCTCGCCGACGGTGCTGGCACCATACGCGATAGCGCGAACGCCCAACGCCAGCTCGATGCCCTGATGGTCTTTGTCAAAGAGCACAACTCATTTCGAGAGCTTAATGGGGTCACAGGTGTCTCGGGCAGCAGTGTGAGCCGTCGCCGTGCACCGTCCGTACCGAATATCGGGCAGCTGTCTATCGCGGACTCAGGCTCAAGGGCGTGGAGTCCAAAGCTTTCGCCATGGGATGGCCCTGCGCATCTATCACCTTCGGTATCTCCGCGTCAGAGCATATTTTCACACCCGGATATCCATAGACACACCCGAAACCAATCTAGCGGTACGGGCGATCTGTCTGTGTCCTCTATCCCTCGCGAGTCTTCATTGCTGTACTCGCGGGCCAGTTCGTTGCTCCTGGAAGGCATGGGAACAGACGGCGTGCTCTTCCTCAATGCCCCAAAGAGCAACTCTAGAAGTAGCTCTAGAAGGTCAGTCTAGCTTGGTCTTGTTTTAACACCCGTCCCTAATCCGGCTTCAGATCCTCATGTGTCACTCCTTGGGAACTCAATGGAAGGTCAGAATTTCCCGCTGTCCGCCGCGGGTCTATAAGTCTTTCCTCCGATGGCGAGTGGCATGAAAGGCCCTGTGAGGTACTTGGGTCTGCTACCTGTGAAAGTCTTCAGAACAGCTTCGATATGGACTCCTATTCATTAAGCAAAGGGCTCCTACATGACCTTTGCATGTCCTCTCCACAGGGAAAATTCTTCAACTCCCTCTGCAGCCCGGCAGACAGCGTCATCAACCCGCTCATGGTCGAAGGCTTAGCACAGAGCATTCCAGATGCACATTCCATCCTATTCCTGCCCCTCTGGCACTGGGACAAGTCTCGTTGGATAGCTGCTGCCGTCACTTGGAAAAGCCATGGCGATTTCACAGAAGATGACCAGCACTACTTGCAAGCCTTCGGCGATGCAATGGTCTCGCAGCTAGCGGAGATCGACCGTGCTATAACAGAAAGGACAAAGTATGACCTGCTCTCCTCTGTGAGCCATGAGCTTCGGTCGCCTTTGCATGGCATGCTCGCCAATTCCGAGCTGTTGCAGTCGAGCTCCCTAGACCCGTCTCAGCAAGAGATGCTGAATATGATCAAAACGTGTGGAAATACTCTATTGGATACAATGAACCATCTGTACGTCCTCATCCCAGTTGGCGTAAGTCACATCTAACAGCATCGCAGACTTGATTTTGCCAAAATCAACAACCTCACCAACTCAAATAAGCTCCCCTCTAATGGCGTCCAGATAGACGAGATGGCGTCGACTTTCGATCTTGATGTCCTAGTAGAGGACGTGGCGGACTCGCTGTACACTGGCCATCGGGCGTCTTGTAAGGGGGATGAGACCTATGGGTCCCATGCTCGTCCCGATCTGACTGTTATTGCGCGTATCGAGCAGCGTGATTCTTGGAAGGTCCAATCTCTCTCTGGGGCGTGGAGACGAATAATTATGAATGTACTAGGGAATGCCTTCAAATTCACACAGTCGGGACTTATAGAACTTTCTCTGACTCATTCACAACGGCGCCGGAACGGATCCAAGTCCAGCTTTGCCGTCATACGGGTCATCGACACAGGCTCTGGGATATCTCCAGACTATCTTGACAACGGGATCTTCACTCCGTTCTCCCAGGAGAACATCCTAACGGAGGGTGTGGGCCTTGGGCTTAGCATTGCACACCAAGTGGTTACGCATCTGGGCGGCCAGCTTGACGTGAAGAGTGAACCTGGCGTCGGGACGAGAGTTGAGATTCGGGTTCCAATTCAGTTTATGGAGGCAACTCCCACTCTTACACCGAATGGATATAGAGGAACGTGGAAGAAGAAGCGAGTGTGCCTCGTGGGAATGAACCCAGACATCTGCACCAGGGATGGGAAGAACGAAGCAGAACGCAGGCAGAAGTTTGCGATTCAGGACGCCATGAGCAGCGCACTTCTACGCCATCGCAGTTGCCGGCTTTCATTCGCTGATACTTTGGACCATGCAAAGGGGGACATTGCCGTCATCGAGGAAGCTGTGCTTGAAGGGCTGGCTGCAACTGGCCCGGTGGAGACTGCATGTCGCTCTCTCATTGTACTTGGAAAGTATGGCAGCTCAATACCGATAGACCAGGCATTCGAAGGTGCAGTTAACGTGGTCTATATTTCGCAGCCGTACGTATTTCCTTACAGCGTACCCATATCACTTTCCTTTTTACTAATGATATCTAGACTCATACCGCGAAGAATCTTCCAAGCACTAGAAAAGATTGGAGTCTTAGTCCCCAACAGCACTCCAGATGGGACCTTCCTCGACTCCCCATCCGACTCTAGCCGGGAAAGCTCCCTGGCTGAGGCTTTCAGTTTGGCCAAAGCCCTAGAGTCTCCGCCGGCGGTTAGGGAAAATATATCAGAATATCCCTTCCGCCCAGCCGAGCCAAGAGAGAAGGGTCTACACGTTTTAATTGTCGATGACAACGATATAAATCTCAAGGTACGTACCTTACTATGGTTGCAAATGTCCAAGACACATCCTAACAATCCCAGGTCCTGTCCACATTCATGCGCAAAATAGGATGTCCATACGAGACCGCGTCTAACGGGCAGATCGCGGTCGAGAAATATAAAGCAGCCCGCCCACAATTCGATTACGTTTTAATGGGTTAGTATCTACATCACTGAAGCTGTTACATGGTCAGTCCCGCTAACCCTTTCAGATATATCCATGCCGGTCATGGACGGGATCATCGCGTCGAGCATCATCCGCGACTACGAAGAAGATGCCTGTCTCCCTCGGTCAACAATCATGGCTGTAACGGGGGTCGGCTCGAGCGAGGTACAGGAAGAAGCCTTTACGGCTGGGATAGACGAATATCTTGTGAAGCCATTAGCGCTTCACGATTTGAAACGAATTATGGGCATATCGTGACGACGGCGCTGGGTACGGTTGCATAGATTATAGGGTATTAGATGCTGGTAGTCTTATTAGACATATTATACGAACAATACTTGCCAATTATCTGCACCAGGGAAGATTGTGATTACGCCGTTTGAGATATGATGTTGTCGTATTTGACATATATTTCGCCTCGGACATGTACCTCAGAGACTCAGCAACCCACTCATCGTCCATGGTCGACAACTGGGATGAGGGCAAACCACCTCTCCAGCTAAAGTTTAATATATATTTTTATTATGCAGACTCCTACCTCGTGCATGAATGCTGGCATGTCTCTCTCCATCTCAGCTGGCCGTATTGTGCCCGTACTCCTCCGAAACGCAGCGAGGGTATAAGAAGAAAGAGAGATTTATGGTCAAGTACTCTATTTCCATTCGGGTCATGTCCGAATTCCTTTCATCCGATTGAAAGGGATATGGGATTGTGCCTCCTTTCTTACGACTTTGTCCAAAATACTGGCATAATGCCCCTTTCGCAGGCTATCTGCAATTCGATCTTATCAAGACTCTCAATCCGAAATCATATCATTATATCCTCTCCTCTACTGCCACCCTCACCTAACCACACGCTCTGAATTAACTATTCACGCCAGTTGATCACCCCGGCCCGAACCAGCGCCAGATCCACCGCTCGGGCCGAGCAAAGACAGGACACAGCCAATGGCGTCATACAAGGGCAGGACGAGCTCGAACAATTCGCGACTACCCAGCTGGACGATGCTTATCTTGTCTCTTCGCGAATGGGGTATTTTCCAGTGATTATGAGGATTTAGAGCCTGCATCGCATCGACGCGCCGAGATCGAGCCGGTCGCGCATGAACATGTCTCGGGTCGGATTCGGGACGGTATGCAAGGTTATGACATGGGTATTCGGTGAATGCTGTGAGGGACTGTGGTAGTATGTTAATTGATATCTGTGTTGCTTGTTAGTTGGTAGATTATTTGTCCTGCATGCTTAGCAGCAGGGGAAGATTTAGAGGCCGGGATTTTAGTTAATGTTCGTCAGTTGCCGTCCGAGTCTTGGATTACAGGCGATAGTAGCGAGTATACCCATTATCGAAATTCGAATGCGTGTAAATGAGCGATAAGTGAAGAGTGTTCCAGGGAAGAGAGAACACCACGGCATCGGCCTGGGTGGTTCATCACGAAAGAAGTAACCGAGAAGCCTTCTCGGGTGAGAAAAACACGCAAGGATGCGGAGACGATCCGTGCTCATTTCCGATTTCTGCAGGTCCTCCCACAATAATGATAACAGCAATAATAATATCGGCGTCAGCAGTCGACCCCTCCATCCTTCCAGTGCCACAATCAGGCACGCACTCGCTTACACGCACGCCCGCAGCCTCGTCTTTCCACGAGGGAATGGCCAAGGACATGCTAAATCCTGGCCAAACCGTTCTTGTAGTAGAACCTGAACGGTGGCGAATACTGGCCAATTACATTGGGGCGAAAGCGAAGAATAGATTGAGGCATGCCTGACTCAAGATTAATATATGCAAGCACGCAAACGTCATCAGGGCGGTCTCTGACCGAGACGCGGATTACATGCAGGCCTAGACCGACTATCCATGGTTTTCGTCTGGCCGTTTCGTGGGGAAGAAGACTTCAGGTGGATGGTCGCCGTGGGGATGTACGAGGGCACCTACTGACTCATGACGTATTAAAGGAGGGTGTCTTATCTGTTGCAAACACTTCATTTCGTCTGAAACAGTCCATTATCGTCAACTACCCCTCCAGGATTATCATCAGGTATCAGGGTCGAACTCCGCTATCATACATGCAGATGATGACCACAAAAACTTCCCTAAGCGTTCTCTTCACCGAGAAATTGGTCTGGACTATCCCAAGCCTACAGCACCACGGCGAGTCCAAGCAAGCCAAGGGCCCCAGCAAGACTAACAGCGACCTCGCCGGTGGCATGTGCAGCAAGGCCGGATGAGGTTTCAGAGGCAGCACTGCTGCCATCTTCGTCACTGTCGGAGTCGCTACCATCCGCAGACGGTGACGAAGTGGGCGCCGGAGTACGAGTGGCGTTCAGATCCACATTCCCTGCTGCGACTTGCGACTTCATGGCGAGGACGTAGCTCTTGACACCCGTAGGTAGGTCCTCATACCAACTCGGCGTGTTTCCGGCCTTGAACTCGGAGGCGATTGAGCTGCGGCCCGTGGGGAGCATTAGCTGGGCGAGGACTGTTGGAGGGACGGCCGTGAAGATCTCCTTCATGAGGGATGATGGTGGTTGTAGCAGGTTTCCGCCTGGGGCTGTGAAGTTTGCTGTGTATGGAGTGGCGCTAGGGAACATTGATAGGAGGGTTTCTCTGTATACTGAGGTTAGGCTATGCTGCGTGCAAGACGACAAGGCTAGTTCACTTACGCAGCATTTTGCACTTCTGTCCCATTGACTGTAGCTGTAACCTCATTTCCTCGAACGCCGATGGCGCTCATAAGGCCCAGGGCAATATAGCGAAGGAAATGCATTCTGGGATTTTGTCGTTGTATGGAAGTTGGCGTTGAGAAGTAGCGAAAGGCCGTCAGAGGAGTCAGTACAAGGGCAGCCCCGTTCTCTACATAAGATGAGCTACATTAGGCCCTTATATCAAAATGCGGGGACGCATCGATCGGACGGCGATGGATCAGAATGCCGTCGATAACACGGGCGAGTCGACTCAGAGCTTTTGACACCGTTAATCTGGGCCACCGTACCAATATACAGCTTCTGAACGCCGAAGCCGCCGCCAAACCTCGGACATTTCTTCGATATGGCTGAAGACGATGGTTGCAATTGGGCCGCATAGGGTTGAAGTAGATCTGACTCGGCCCGTATGAATCAGGGTTTGCGGAGGAGACCCCGAGCGGCCAACGGCGATGCTTCAATGCATGTCACTTTAATTTTAGATGGCTGCCAGATTCACCAGATACCAATCGGACTACACGGTTAGGGTCGCTTGTGTCGACCGAGGGTGGCGGCTTATTCTCCGCCGCGATGGGGTCTGCAGTGAGACATCGCGAGTTGTCAATCCAAACCATGCCATGTTTGCAACGCTAAACAACACAACACGCAATATTGAGTCGAATACCAGCGATTTTCGATTGTGCGGACAATTTGTATAGTAGCATGGGTTCCTGTTTCAGGGTTCTGCTGTCCGCATCCTCCGCGTCGCGTCAACTGCGGATATATATACGGCACCAATAGTTGATATACTACAGACACCGGATCCAGCCTTGCTGATGATATAAATCCTGTCTTAGGGCTTAATACGACCCCGAGTCAGAGGTCATGAGTCGGGCCTGGATTGTCAATACCTGAACTCCATTTCATGATCCTCCAAATTAACTACGGTGGCCAATTCATCTAATACACCCTGGTCTGGCCCTGTACCCCGCAAGGTCATCTCCGCAGCCGCAGGGACTGCCTTGACGATAGTCGATCGGGATATCTGATTTCGAGAATGTGACAGCCGTTAAACGAAGCGGAGGGGGAGACGACGGCACATATAAGAGGCTTAGACGTCTCTATGGTGCATTCCTCCCCAGACCAGGTTCTCTCTATATTGCAAAGTCAGCACAGCAGTACTGCCTTAAACTTCTACACCAGCACCCTCAAGTCCCACTGCAATCATGAAGTTCTTCCAGTACATCACCGCGGCTCTGCTGCCCGTGACTGTGTTTGCCATCCCTGCTGCAGAGCCTGAGCCCAAGGCTGTTGCTGCCCCGGCCACCATCACAACTGAGGACTTCCACGTTCTCATCAAGCGCCAGGACGATCTCGGCAGCGTCATCGGCGATCTGACGGACTCACTGGGCTCTATCAAGGAGCTGCTCTCCTCAGACTCCTTAAAGAATATCAACGTAGTCGTCACCCAGTTAGCCGCTGTATGTTCCTCACTCTTCTGAGTCCCCCGTCCACTTGATCTGACTGAATCTGCAGCTGCTTGGGGATCCCACCACCAAACAAATCAAGAGCTTGGTGTCTACTGCCTCAGACCTCCTCAACAGTGATGCCGCCTCGAACCTGATTGACCAGTTGCCTTCTCTGCTCTCCAGCGTCAGCGGCTTGCTCAACAAGGAGACGCTGAACAAGATCACGACTCTGCTGGATAATGCAGCCATTTTGCTTACTAAGGAGTTTGCACAAAATACTAAGGGGCTCATCAACGACGTCGCGCCACTTGTGTCTGCTATATCCCAGGTCATTTCAGCGCTTCTGGGATCTCTTCTGGGGTAGATGGTGGACGGTATGTGGACGGTAAGTCCATGGCCGGATAGGGCAATGCTCACACGTGACCGACTTTCAACTTCCCGTGACCCAAGTCGGTTAGCGTGTTTGAGGAGGGAACATGGTCGAGGGAACAGGGTCGAAGAGCGAATTTTGTGTCGATGTTAAACGAGTATTGTTTCGAGTGGCAATATTTCTGTGGATGAGCAGGCTGTTGCCACGCACGATAATTAATGAATCTGAATGGTCGATAATCCAAGTCTTTGCGTAGTGCGTCCTGTAGGAATACGAGTCATGATAATTGCCGGTCTCGACCGCCCTGGCTGCTGTCGGAATCGACGTTTTTCCCCTCCGGCTGTTGACATTTCCATCTCCACCAATTGTCCTCATCCACTCGCTGCGTCTCCCCCTGTCCAGGTGTCACTGGTTCGATGCCCTTTTGATTTGGGCCAATAGAAGCCCTGCGATTCCTGCTGTTCTCGACGCCCCCGGTCCCCACGCTCTCCTCATCCTCAGTCCCATCTGCGCGCCGGTCCCGTTCCCAGTTTCTCCCCGTCAGCAGCCCCGGACCTCGTTTCCCCGCTCCAACTCCCATTCCTCCGGCATTCTCATGATCGCATCCTGCCTGCAGCTGTCGTCTCCCCACTGTTTCACCATTGGTGCGCGACACCTGTTATCCGTCGGGTATTACGACACTCTTCTGCGGTGGAACCGGCTCCCCCCGGGGTTTGCATCACTGCCACGCGTGAATGGGCGGGGGCGATCCTTTAGCACCCTGTCGTTAATCTAAGTCCTTAAACATCGCGGAGAAGGAGATCTCTTAACGCTTGAGCGATCGCCAGTTCTTAACGGGCCTGGTTGGCATGTGAATCCATCTTCCCGTTTCTCTCGTGGCTTCACCGTAGCTTCACCGCATCTCAAAGCGGACAACCGAGGATCCATTGCCGCTGCTGCTTCTTGCCGACGCAGGAGCCTACCGCTCGCTTCCCTGCCTCCAGACCAGGCATCCTTGTCCATCAACCCATCCCCAGGATCGCGATGGAGACCACTCGAAAGACGACGCCCAAGACAACAAAGCTCACCGGCGATCGAGCTGCTCGAAAGCGCGAGCAAGACCGACAAGCCCAAAGGAGCGCTCGAGAAAAGACCAAGAAACTGATCGCCCATCTCGAAACACGGATCGAAACGTTGACCCGCTTCCATAACAGCGGTAATGTCCAAGAGCTGATCGATGAGTTGGAGGTGCAGCGCAAAGCGAACGAAGCGCTGCGGACTACGCTGCGGTCGATTGAAAAGGCAATCAACGGGGGCCTTGCTGAAGCAAGTATGTCGACTTCTGATCTTGAACGACTCCTGCTGACTCTCATTTGATGGTAGACACCGCGCTCAAAAATTGTAACACGAAGACAGCTCTCGAAGATGGATCAGCATCCCCCAGCAGCGAGAATAGCAAACAAATAGGGTCGAACGGGGGAATGCAAGATGTCGGACAACAGCCCAACCTCCTGGCGCCTGGCCAGGGTCATATTGGCCAGCATTCCGCGAGTCCAGCCTTCGACGAGTCGAGCATGATCGACAAATTCTCTCCCAATGGCTCGTTTGTCAACATGCACGACGGGCTGCCATTGCCCGGGAAAACTTCAGACGAGATTCACGTCCCCTTTAACAGCACTTTACACACGTTTCCGATGGACATGCCGATGCCTATCCACGCGGTTGTCCACTCAACAGAGTCTCCTTGTGACTGCTGCAAACAGTTACTATATATGAACGACATGTTAGGCCGGTTTGCGCTTACTTGCACCCGAAGTATGGCTGATCAGCGAATTCGCGATGTTGATATTGCGATCCGCGCTGTAGTCCACGGATGGGATGCTGTCACTCATCTACACCCGCTCGACCCGGTCTGGACGATGCTTCGGACGGCAGACGAGAGCGTCTGGCGTACTTGTGGGGCGGTCGAGCGAGTAGGGATCCTACGGGTGGTCAGCTTGATGCTTCGAGTACGTTCTCTCTTCGTTTTCTCCCGACGTTGGCTAACCCTGGTAGTACCTGTCTGATCCGTCAGAAACCAGCCTGAGCCATCTGCCAAAATTCATGCGGCAGCGGCCGTCCCAACACCGCATCATACACAAGCCTCTGATAGACTTTGTGGTCTGGTGAGCTTTCCACCAACTATCTATACTATCCTGAACTAACAGAGTCAGGCCTGCACTACGAGAGCGATTGATTCTATTTCCCCACCAGCACTGCTCAGAGAAGTTTTGGTCAATGTTCTGGGTTTGTTTCCGGTTTAATTGGCCATACCGATTGCAGGACTGCTTCCTCCAGCAGGGTCAAACTGGACTTTATCGCTTCTCTGACGCGTTTAGCAAGGCGTTTTACGATTTACAAAACTGGGGCATGACCCCCGAATTCTTTCGCGAGTACCCCGACCTGGAGGCGGACGTGAACATGATTCCAACCGCTGCAGAGCCAACACCAGTCACTGTAGGCAGCGACACATTAACGCTGGGTAATGGGGGGATGGGCCACGAGAATGTATCGCGGCTCGATCCAGTCACGGCGAATATGTTCACAGCGTTCCCGGCGGACTGGTCAACGCGAAGTCAACTGTTTTAAGAATTTTGAATTTAGCGAGTCTGTAAATTAGCGGCATACCTAGGATATCAAATCTGCTGTTTTGTTTGGTAACTGATGATGAACGATGACGGCGACCCCACGTGACCTTCATCCGAGATTTCATCCGCAATTCCGAGCGACGACCAATCTCCAACTACTTCTCTCCAACCATCTCTAACATATATCCGAAACACCTCGCAGGCTTAGCTAGGCAGTTGCCGACCATGGCTGACAGCGAGTCTGCCGCTGCGCCCAATTGGCGTATCCCCAAGGCCTGCCAAGAGTGTCGACAGCGCAAGATCAAATGCAATGGCGAGAACCCATGCAAGACATGCCAGGTACGCCGAACGCCATGCATCTACCGGCAAGTCATCCGCCAGCGCCGGAAGAAGAATCACGATCTAGGACAGAGTAGTCATCCCGCTAGGGAAAGACTGGGGCTCGATGCATCGTCTCGGCCCGAGTCCATGCACTCCCAGGCCCACCGGGAAGAGCCTCCGCTTAGCTTCAATAACAGTGTCTCGGCTACGCATATGACGTCCCCCTCGAATAAGGTCCAACTTTATTATGGATCGACATCTCATTTCGCGCTTATGCATGAGATCTACCGAGACCTCACAGCTCATCAAACTGGCCAGAGCGACCATGGACCGCACGGCCGGGTCGAAGAAGCTGGGGCCGGACTGGATATGCTCAGCTTCCGGACGATTTTCTTTGGTATCCCTGCCCATCCGCATAAGGATTCGGCGAGAGGGCCTAATGGCGCGGATCCGCATATCATGTTCCTGTCTTATGACATGGCGCGCAGGTTTCTTGATGCGTTTCTGTCGACGCTCTATGGCCTCTTGCCTATCTGGCCGGCTGAGCAGTTTGCGCGTCGTCTTGGGCAGGTATATGGACCTCAGCCTCCCTCTCGTACGGATAAACATCAGAGTATCCTTATCATGGCGCTGGCGCTGGGCTCACTGATCACCGAGGATAATCGTACCTGGGGCGACGTTTTGTATGAGCAGGTCAAGGCGTCTTGTAGTCCATTTGATGATACCGTCAATATCCAGACGGTGCAACTGTTTATGTTCATGATAAGTGCCTAATTAATTCCTGACCCCAGCTCTGGCTAACCTAGAGCACGCTCACTTCGAGAACGAGGTTGGAAGGCCAAACGCATGCTATCTCCATCTTGGAACTGCCGCGCGGAAGGCAATTTCTGGTGGTTTGCATAAAGAGTCGCCCCATGACAGCGGGGAGACCTGGGAGATTACAGAGGAGCGACGGCGGACGTTTTGGTATCTTTATATATATGAGAAGTTGGTATCCTCCTCTTCCATACTTGTAATCCTCTAACCTGCTCCAGCTGGATATGCTTCCATCTCGGGCGGCCGAGCTCACTATCGCGGAGGGACGTTGGAATTCCCATTCCGGAGGACCCGTTTTGCCAGGCCTTGATCTTCCTGTCGGACGCGATTTGTCGATCCGCGGATGAACTATATGGCCGACATCATGAGTCGTTACTGCAGATGTGGAGAATTGCAAAGTCAATATGGGACGATTTGAGGACATTCGACTCCAAAATGCAACGTGCGCTTGGGTTTGGGCTTGATAAGCGGCCTCAGCCCGGTGGTGTCGGGGTGCAGCAGACTATGTGCATTACTCGTGAGTACTCTGGACTCTCCTTGGAATCAATGCTGATTTTCCAGTTTATTATCATACCATTCTCCTCACATTCAGACCCTTCCTTATATTCCGTGGTCGCTGGAACCAGGATACTAGGGCTGGCCAGGATTCAGATAAAGAGCATACGAAGCGCGAGATACCACCTTGGTTGAATGAGGCATGCGGGTATGCCCTCAGTGCTGCGTGCCGGACCATTCATTTCCTATGCGAGTCATATACGGCCAATGATCTAGTCAAGGTATGTCACGCATTGCGAGTCGAGGGTCGACGGCCTCAAATAACACCCACAGGGCATTCGATACCACGGTTTCTTCTTGACAAGCTCCTCCGCTGCCGTCGTATTCGACCTGATGCACGGGAAGGATCTCGTCTCATCCCATCTCCCTTGGGCCCACGCAACCCTGAGGGCTCTTACGAGCATGAAGCAGTCTGACGCCGTTGAGGCTTCTATCCTCGCTCTCCAAACTATCCTCAAACAACTCAATCCTGCTTACGAATGGGTCCCTGATGCTGAACAGTCCAATACCGCTACCACGCAAAGGGCAGCGCCAGCAACTACCAGGCCACCGCCGTACACTATGCCTACCTCCCGAGAACCTTCGAATGTGACACCTCTACCTAATAACACCATCAATAGTACGCTTCCTGCACCGCCGAAATCACAACCACTGCTCTACGACTTCCAAGGGAACCCCCTAGAGCAGAGCATGGACATGCCAGCCACCACTGGGACTTCAGGCAGCGGCGAGGATCTCCTCGATTTCACCTTGTCGGATATGGGCTGGGACTTTGACTTTTCGACTATGGATCTCGAGACATTCTTCTCTGTTAGCCCAGCTTTTGATGCGCAGGGAGTATGATGTATTCGTAGTTGAGTTGTATGGCCGCAGAATCACACTCTTTGTATTATTTATATAAATATTCCCAATGTATCCAATATTCGAGCAGCTGTGCTAGCGTTTAACCCCAACTTTATACAATCTAACCATTAAGAAGGCACAGTCTCAAAACTAATCCGAGGAATACTCCACTATTAAGTCTTTCACTTCCAGTAAAATATTAAAATGTCTACCGCAGACCCCCTTTCGCCTTGGATACGTAGCACGGCCACCCATATGGCACTGCTGTGAAATACGCCATATAACTCCAGCTCTGATTCGGATTCTGCTGGCGGATATCATAATCCCGAACAAGCGTCGCTATAACCTTCGAGAGCTCGATAGTCGCCAGGTTGCGTCCGGGACACGAGTTATATCCAGCACCGAACTGTACCAGTAATGTTAGTTTCATCCTGTACCACAACCAGAGAACGTACCGCCACGAAATATTTCTCGATAGCCTTTGCCTGGGGTCCAATCCACCGGCCGGGGTTATACTCTTTGGCGTCGGGTCCGAAGAATTCTGTCGAATGGTGGATGACCCAGGGGTTCACGCTCAACTTTGTCTGTGCCTTGTTAGTATAGTAGGTCCATGGAACACTGGAATATCATTGCACGCACCCCTTCAGGGAAGAAGCGATCCCCGATTTTAAGGCCGCCCTTTGGTGCCAACCGAGCGAGGCCGAATGGGACTGGACCGAAAATACGAAGCGACTCTTTGATCTACGGAAAGTTAGACACATGGATAAAAGAATATACGGTCTGACCTACACAGGCCTGTAGATACTCCATGTTCTGGGCATGTGCGTAGGATACGACAGGATCGTTGCACCTCCCCTGTGCCCTCTCGCTGTTGATCTCCGCGCGCAGCGTTTCCAGATGTTCAGGCTTCCGAAGCATATGGTATACAAATGACTGCAAAGCACCGCTAATTGTGTCTGCGCCGGCGCCGACAGTGCCCGTGGCCGTGGCCTGGAGGTCGATGATCGTCATGCGCTCGGGATGCTGCTCCAATGTCTTCTTCCAGTGTTCGATCATGTCGTTGCGAGGGCTCGGGTTCGCCTGCCGGCGTTCCAGAGCAGCCATGGTCGTGTCGAAGAGATGGTTATTCGGCATCAGGTTGTATTTCGACAGCAGGGAATTGCCCAATGTCAGATTATGCAACCACTGGAAGTACCCAGCTGCAGCGATGTAAGCATTGAGCGCGCGAGAATTGCCTATCGACCCGCCGAGATCTTTCCCACTGTCTAAGAACCCAAAACTCTCTGAGAAGACAACCTCGCCGATGATGTCGAACGCGAGGAAGTTGAACCAGTAGTCCAGCTCCACGGGCTGTTGCTTCTCAGCGAATTGGTCGAATTTGGATAGCATCAGCTGAATCATGGTGTCCATATACGATTCGGACTTTATCAGACTGGACAGAGCATACGCGGACGCGACATTTTTGGCTCGCTCGACTCGTCGCTTGGGATCGGTTTCGGACATGGGGGTTTGGAAGCGCCGGTCTGGGAGGGCCAGGACTTTGTACCATGGTGCCTGGCGTAGATTAGGATATGGCAGGCATAAATGCGATAGAGCTGCAACGATACCTTTGGGATTGGATTCAGCAGGATGCTGCGGATCGCGTCCGGATGGCAGACGCTGACTTCGTCGTGGGCGATGCGGACAAACGGCCCTGGAGATTGTTATAGGACTTCTTCTGCAACTGATGCTGTAGTTCATACCATGCTGCTCATGCTCGCTAATACTTCGAACGTTAATGTCGCCGGTGAAAATGCGGATGATGTGCCACAGCCTGGTGCACGATGCAAGGAAAGGCCCCGGAATGTCGCTCAGCGGGGATTGATAGCGTCGCCACAGAAGGCAGCTGAGCAGATAGACTGCTGTGCAGATAGCTGCAGTAGACAGGTCGAGGGCAAGGATGGCAGCCATGGTGAGGCCAGTATTTTTGGGCTGCTTGAGAGACTGCAGAGGTCGGGATTCCCCTCATTGCAGAGCTCTGGAGCAGCGCCCAGCAAGGTACTTTTGTATTATCGAGGCTGGCCAGTGATCGCGTTAGCGTTTGACAGCAGGATTTGGCAGCAGACCAAGTGTTCGGGATTGGTTTCCTGCGGGGTCTGGCTGGTGACGCCGTCGAGGAGCTAACGACGCCAGGTGTAAGCCAGCGCAGCTTGGGACTTTTGTTGCGGAGACAAGTCACAGAGCTCTCTATCTTTAGCAGCTCAATTCGACGGGAGGCTCAGAGGAAGGGCAAAGCTCTTCTCGTGTTGTGAGTCATATGCACGACGACGGTTTGTACCTGTTCTCGACGTTAACATCGAGACCTATCAAGACTTGCCCAACGTCGGCTCTTCTTCGGTGGACACATTTACGGATACCTCCTGCAGACTCCACAGCGGTTCGGCTGACTGTCTTAAACAGCCCCAAATGGATTGATTTCAGTATGCAGATTGGATGGCGGCCCATGTCAAACGTCCCAGGCACCCAGCAGGATCGAGATCCCAGCTTAAATTCCTGTCAAGTGGATATCACAACGGCACTTGTTGATCCCTGCCTCGTCACTTCAAGGCCTGTCACTTCCCGGAGGTCTTTTCCAGTCGTAATAACACCTCCGATCTTGGTGGCGCATGCGGCTCGATGAAAGTGATCTTATATCGCCCATCTCCCTTTCTTTCCTTTTGCATCTCCGTTGTCGCACTCTGCACAAATGAAAATCGTGTCGTCGCAAGGATGGTGGTGTTTTCCATCGTCAACAATGCCCAGAGGGCGATTATCGGCGTGGCTGCTGTGTTCATGGTGCTGCCTATCGTTGCAGTTACTTTGCGCATCTACGGCCGTCATCTGAAGGGAGTCGGCCTCGATCTCAGTGACTACCTGATCATGGGTGGATTGGTGAGTTTCTGCCCCTCGGACTCTCGCTGATGCTGACAGTGTTTAGGTGTGCTCCCTTGGCTTCGGTGCAATCGATATCTCCTGTAAGTCGCTTGGATAGTGGCCTAAGGAGGCATTAACAAGGCCATAGGCGTCGTCAACTGCGGAGTCGGCCACCATATGGCGGAGGTCGTGGCACAGTACGGAATGGGCCCGATAATGCTATTCATGAAGGTTTGGATGCTCACATTCTGCTGAAGGCCAACTGTTAACACCATTTAAGGAACTCGTCGCCATCCAGATCCTCTGGGCCGTCGGAAACTCCTGCGTCAAGCTCTCCCTCCTCTCCTTCTACTGTCGCGTCTTCTCCTTCCCTCGGTTCATTATGACGGCCCAAGTAACAGCCGTATTTATACTCCTGTGGGCTCTTGCCGTCATCCTGGGCGGATTCCTCCTCTGTCAGCCATTCGCGTTTACCTGGGACCAAAGCATCCCCGGCGGCCATTGCGGCAATCAAGTCCTCTCATACCAGATCACCGGCGCCCTCAATCTGGTCACAGACTTGATGGTGCTAACCATGCCAATGCCGTATCTGTGGAAGCTCGAGATGCGAGTATCGCAGAAAGTGCCTCTCATGGCGGTCTTTGCTGTCGGGTTATTGTATTCATCCCCTCCCCTCCCCTCTATCTATGCTATGTTTCCGGGATTAACACTTCCAGCGTCTGCGTCGCAACAATTATGCGCCTCGTCTCCCTTTCCCTCCTTGACTTCAACGACCTTACCGATAATATCACCGATGCCATGATCTGGGGAACCATCGAGCCTGCTCTAGGCGTTACCCTAGCCTGTATCCCCTTCATGAAGCCCATCTTCCCGTTCTCGCGGTCCATGGCAAACTATACCCAGTCCGGGCAGACAGAGAGTAGTCATGGGAAGATGTTTAGCAGGAAAGGATTTCGGCACCCATATGATCCGTATCCTCTGGAGACAATGGTTAGTACGGCTGGTGCACAGGAGCCGGGCCTGCAGACGAGGCCGGATAATGCGTCAGATCAGGAGCGGCTGGTCTCTCCGGAACAGGGGAAGGGAATGTCGATTGTGGTGCAAAAGGACTTTGAGATGAAGTGAAGGAGTCTAGTATTACAGTATCCTAGTCGATGAACAGTCCTGAGCAATAAAAGTATTTTCGGCATTCTTGCGGTGTCTGCCATGCCGTATTATCATGAATTAAGTCCTATAAAGCTAATGTGCCCATGGAAGCACCATATCCCAGTAGCCAATATATTAAACAAATGCAAGCCTATATCCATGGAGAGTAGACTCACGATCTTCAGGTAGTTTACATCTGTGGAAGCAACCACTCTCGCAACGCAAAATCAGACCCTTTTCCAAAGCCTCATATTGCGGACGCTGAAGTATGCATCCTCAATAGTATCGGTTGATCCCTCTAAATTCCCAACTCTCCGAGCTTTCCACACTCGCAATAGTCCAGTACAAAGAGCCGCTCCGATATACATGAACCCAGTGAATATCTGGGTGCGGAGGTATGGACGGTCCCCTGAAGTGCGCAGCTCCAAGCCAATGGCTTCGCCAACTATTGTTCCCAACATTCGTTAGTATTGACTATTTAGGGATGGTAAAGGGTACTGTACATGTTGCTGGAAGAACGCAAACCAGCCACATAATTGTCAAGCACGACCGGACTTCCTTGAGAGAGACCACCTCTGCACTGAGAGGAGCCATAACCTGCGATATGTGATCAGTATGATACCGCATTGATAAACCAAGAGAACAGCGTACAGTCCAGAAAGTCCCGAAAAGAATCCCACCAAAGAGCGCGAAGCACAGGATGGCAGCATACGACTTTGCACAAACCCAAAGCGACAGGCAGAGCACACCACTCACGAACGTGGCAGCGGTAGCAATATTAATACGCCCAACAGCATCGCTATAGTATCCGATAAGAGGCCGCCCGACAATCTGTCCAACGTTCAGCACAGCCGTTACTATCGATCCCTGGCTGGCATCCAGTCCGATACTCCGAGAGAAGGTCGAGAGAGAGAACCATATCACCATGAAGCCCATGACACTGAGGAAGCTCCAGCCTAAAAACAGCCAGACTTCGTATCGTTTACCGACGGTAAAATCGATGGCTTTCAATTCACGACCTCGATCTTGTGTGCCATGATGATCATTATCGCGCAATGCCATCACACACACTGAGCTCACAACGACTTGAACAATTGCCATGACGCGGTACGTCCAGCCGGGTCCCCAGCGGTCCAGCATTGCATTTGCTGCCAGAGAATAGATAAGTCCTCCTGTACCTGTTCCTGCAGTTGTTATTCCTGCGGCCAAGCTGCGACGCTTAGTGAACCATTGTGGAATGATTGACGTAGATGAGCTGTATTGCAGCCCCAGACCCCAACCATAGCAAATGCCTTGGCTGAGGTAGAGATGCCATATTTGGTTGCTCCAGGAAGCGCCCAGCAAAGCAGCAAATTCTAGTAGCACTCCGAGCCCGACCGAAATCTTGATTCCGTATCGGTGGTGGATGGTAGTTGCAAAAGGGGCGATCAAGCAGGACTGCGATGCAGCGAGGCCGCCGATGAGCGCGTAGTCGAGATACGTTCCCGATACATAGTCTGGATGGGCGAGAAACCATTGCATGAAGACTCCATAGCTCTGAATACATATCAGTATTTAAGCCACTATATGTTGGTGAGAGGAGTTGTACGGAAAGAATGCCCCAGTGGTGAGCGTTGTTCCAGAATATCGCAAGTACAATCACCCAGCCGTACCCTCCATCTGGTGCTGCCGACATAGTTAGTAATCGGTGGGTTGAGAGGGTGTCAAAACTGTGGCCAGGATAATATATGCCGGTTAAATACTGATAAAGGGTTTATGGGGCTTCGGTATCCCACAACCATGGATGATTACATATCACCAATGTAAACAGCCCCTGATTAGTGACTCGCATCCATAAATAGCTGTGAAATGAGATATTTTCCTTTTGATTTTTTTTGTGGGCCTGATTATGCATGGCTAATCCTGCCATCCAGGTGTGGGCTCCCGACTTACCATACTGATCGCCTTTAAACCTGGACAGGAAGTTGAAATTGAGTTTAAACTTAAGCTCTTAGTTAGGTACACCCGCGGCATGGCTATCATACCTTTCCTGCAAGGTGCCGTCTGATCAGCACGTTTGTGTGTATATACAAGTGCCGGTATTCTATAGATCTGACAACTGCTTCGACAGAGCTTTCTTACCCACCGGGTCCATTTGTTTCTTGTTTCATCTAGAAAGGTATCTCCGCCGGCCATCAAGTGGATGGCTTGATTACATTACTGATTATACATCATTACGCTGTCTAGAGTTGTGGGATACCACTCCCATCAGTCAGCCCGAGGCGGATATCCCACCACCGATATCTATAAAGAGGTGCCATTTCTCCCTTCCATGGATCAATCATAATCTCAAAAGCAATTCGAAACTGCTATATCTATTGAATTCAGCAAGCCAAAAGCATCATGCCTCTCACCAACACCAGCGTCACAATCACCCACATCTCAACCGCAACAGCGATCATATCTATTGACGGCATAAACTTCCTCACTGACCCGGTCTTCTGCCCTGCTGGCTCAGAATATGAGTATCACGGCTGGGCCAAGGTATCCAACCTGCACGAATGGGGCTTCACTGAGACTCCTCCCCCATCGACCCTACGCAGCATCGCCGGCCCAGCTATCAAGCTTAACGAGTTGCCTCCCATCGACGCCGTTCTCCTTAGCCATGAAGACCATGTCGATAATCTCGACCCCCTAGGCCGTCAATTGCTCGACGGTAGACGTGTCTTCACCACCCCAGACGGCGAAAAGAATCTCCAACCTCGCCCTGGAGTCGTTGGTCTGAAGCCCTGGGAAACCGTGACGGCGACAATCGGAGGAAAAGTGTTCCGTATCACTGGAACCCCCTGCAAGCACTTCCCCGGCGGCGAGGTCACCGGTTTCGTCCTCGAGTCCGACTCATTCGGCATCGACGAGACCACTGGCCTGCCGAACGCAGTCTACTTCTCCGGTGACACGGTCTGGATCGATGAACTGGCGGAGCTGGGGAGGAGGTGGCATGTTGTTGTTGCGGTACTGAATTTGGGGAATGCGCTTTTCTCTTATCCCAATGGAATCCTGCAGATTACGTTTGATGGTAAGCAGGCGGCGCATCTGATGCGGGTTACTGGGGCCGAGGTTATGGTTCCGATTCATTTTGAGTCCTGGGAGCATTTTACGGAGCATCAGGCGGAGCTGCTCGATGTGTTTAGGGGAGATGGCATTGAGGAGAAGGTTCGTTGGTTGACTCCAGGCGTTGCTAGGGAGGTGGTTTGAGTAAGAAGATTATCATATTGCCGTCTTCAAGAAGGACCCAGTTGGATGCACTACATAGACTAGATATAGGGGAATAGGAAGGATTACGCGTTTGGGATTCGATAGCCAGATGTGATTTGGTAGTAGGAATGTATTCTATCTGGGTGAACTGTAACAGTACAAATTACGCTACCAAACGTTTGATGGTCGCTGGCCCTAAATCTAATTCAGTTCAAAACACTAGTTCTTCGTGTAGGAAACGCCGTCATATCACCATAAATCGTTACTCATACAAGAATCAAGTCGACCAAGCATATCAAACCATAAGACGATGACGCTAACACACGATATACAAAGGATGTCAACGAACAGACAGAATGGTACGGCCACCGTCCCAGGTTATTCTCTTCCGAACCATCAACCTGAAGGTACGGTGCTTAGTATCCAATGTCTCTCCCTCTCCATCAACAAGCTGGGCAGAGGGCGCAAAAACAATCGCCTCGCCGGTACGAAGACTGGCAATTTGATACAGGCCGTCAGAGATTCCGTTATCCGGGGTGTCATTTCCGTTCTCGATTGGAAGGTGTGCGCGAATTGTCTCGTACCATTTGGGGCTCGTGAATCGATGTATGATGGTGATGGAACACAGATCGATAAGACGTGGAGAGATTGTGGGCTCTTGGGTCGATATGATGGTGCGGACTCCCAGGTGGCGCTGTTGGCGAATGATATTCAGGAAGCCCTCTGTCAGCTCTCTCGCGGCACTGGTTTCTGACATGTACTGGACAACAGCTTAGCAGGTAAGCAAACTTGGATCAATCAATGGTGACTACCTTGTGGGCCTCATCTGCCACGATCATCTTGGCTCGGGAAGGATGGGCGTAGAGGAACAAGTCAATTGCGATACGAAACAGAACGCACGCGGTGCTTTGGTCGACAAAGGGGCAGGATAAGTCAAGAATAGTGACACCCCCATCAACAAAGTAATCACCGGCGTTCTGGCCGACCAGGTCGAGATAGGAATCCAAAAGGTCTAATCTCTGCGCAAGAAATGGAGTTTGCTGACGGTCCAGGCGGAGATTGGCAAGACGCCTACGGAAATCGCCATAATCGAACTTCCCACCGCTCTCCATCGCCATTGCCCGCAACACTTTCAGAACTTGGGCCATGTAGAGCGGCATGTGATCACTCTGGGACATCGACATGAGGGAAAGCATCATTCCGATGTTCAAGTTTCGAGGGTTGATCTTGAACGGTCGCACCTCTACATTTGGGATATGTGCGTACATGGACGAGAGGTTGTGAAAGTTCGTTGGTGAAACAAGGACACGCAAGGGAATGTGTTTCTGTTCCGATGCATATTTTGGGAGTACTGACGCGAGGAAGGCTGCTTCGCTGGGCTGAGAATTGACATTGGAGCTGTACTCGTTGAAGTGGAGTACGAGGGTGGAAACGGATCGCTTCAGGTTTCCGAGGCCTGGCATGGTCATCGAACAGTTCTCTGTTTGCACATTAGTCGAGGGGTGCATGTTTTAAGAAGGGAGCGTGTCTTACCAATGATACACGAGGTGGTGTGAGATTTTCCACTTCCCTGCAGGCCGCAGATAAATGCAGAGAATGGGACATTGGTGTTTAGGACCACTCTAGGATCCGGGTTGTCGATTTCATAATTTGACGGCTTCAGCTTTCCGAGGAGTGCAAACTGAGAAGGCATATTGTATCCTTGCCTCTCGAGTGCTGCCGACAGGAGTGCTGCATGCTTCAGATCTGCGGTCTGTGGGACGGCCATCATTTCGTCTTCTTCGTCAGAACTGAGAAAGTGTTGTTGCTCATCCAGCGAGGGCATGGCGGGTGCTGCTACCGCAGCCACCGCAGTATGTTCTTTGCATTTGCTACTGGCGAGATGTTCCGTGAAGTCTATTTCGACAGTACATTAGTATGGATTCGGGCTTTATAGCACCGGGGACCAGACCTTTCATGAGAGGCGTTGGTTCTGTCATCAACCCGAAGGCACTTTCCGAGTTTTGTGCTGCACCTCCATGGATGGGCTTTTCGAAAACTTTCGGAACAAGAATTTGCGAATATTCGCTGGTATTAGAGGAATGAACTGTAGACGGCGTTGCCAAGACCGTCGGTGTTGATGCGGCCTCACGACTATTATGTTGGATAGACTGAGTTGCGCTGGAGCCTTTACGGGGCCTTTTCTGCGACTCAAGATGCGCTGTGTAGCTTTGAGACACTTGGTGAGCGCGGAAATCTGAGGGGAGGAGGCTACCACCTACTCGGTGACAATGTTCAGGATGTAGGGTCCAAGATGAGGATGCTTCTTGGTGTATCTGGCTTTGATCTCTTCTTGTCAATAGGGACGTTTCGTCGGTGGCGATCTAGGAGCGCGGCACGGATGGACTTCCGAACGGCTGGATCTGTAGTTGGAGGCATTATGATGCGACAGTTACAAGCTCCGCAGTATAGATAGGTTTTGGATGAGTTTGTGGGATGAATCCCATATGTTGTGTATGTGTTATTGATGTGTTTCGCCCCTTTGGGTATACTTGCATAACCACGAGGAAGTCACAGTGACTCAGCAGCGACATAAGACGCATAACTTCCATAATAGGGATTGTTAACCTGCACATAAGACTCTGAATTCAGCGGTGACTTTTTGCCTCACCGGCTTCCCATCCCTGCCAAATATTTCCACCCCGTGGCCAAGTTACTAGGTGTTCGGCCACACTGGTTATGTTGGCGGAGGCGATTGCGCCTCCATCCATCTTACCGACACACCTTGATAGAGCCTATTTTACAAGCACCACGGCGCAAAACATTGTTGTAGTCGAAGATTGCTTGAAACTGACTGTTGACGCCATTTCCCACCAAGCACCTGTCCATGACTAACGCCAATGCCAGCATGGGCCGCTAAGGAGACGAGCTGTTTAGCACCGGACTTGTTTATGTCCGCCCTGCGACTCCAATGACAGCTTGCACGAGGACGACAATACGAGAGGGCATGGATTTGCCCTGACGCTTTGAAATCTAGTGATGGTATAGGCCGACCTTCTCTGACGGCGCACCGAGCCTGGCGGGTGGTTCCATTCGAGAAGATGCAGGGTGGAACTGGAATCTGCCCCTGGCGCCAGAAAGGCATTTTCGTTCTTCGACGCGAGAAGTACGATATCGGTAGCAGCTCCAGCTATAGTCCATTCCATGCAGGGTTAAAATGGCCGATGCGAGGACCCTACATGACAGAGCCGGAGGTTCGTTCCCCGGATCGCGGCCCCACGGGGTGAACTACCCCGGTTCCCACAGTTGAGTCCTCTCATCCGGGGGAGTGGCGTGGTGTCTGCCGTATTGGAAAGGAATTTAATTGGCTTTTATGTTGTGTCAATTAAGAAATGGACGTGCTGGCTTGGGGATTTCTTGTCCACGCCGCCAATTCTGGGCGTGGCGCGGCGACTATAAAATACTCTAGCTCTCCAGGCCATTCCCCAGGGAAATCCTGGACTGCTTATATTCCTCTCATTGACAGATTTCTTCGTATCTGGCTGTTCATTGCTTTTTCACATCATGTCCGAAAAGGTCAACCGTGAGGTTGGGTCCCAGAAGGAGAAGCAGGATGAGACATTTGTCGAACATGCCCACCCATCCATGTTTGACGATGAAAAAGCAGTCAGAAGCCAGGGCGACTACTCTGGTGCTGTTGCAAAGACCGACCCGAGGGAGATCCAGCTCGTCCGCAAGCTCGACATGCGAATGATGCCCATTGTCTGGGCGATGTACTTTCTCAACTATGTTGGCTCCCCTGCTCCCTGTCAGCCTTTCTGGCTTCTGATATTGAAACATAGGTCGATCGCAATGCTATCGCGAGTGCACGTCTTAATGGGTTGGAAGATGATCTCGGGCTCCAGGGGACGCAGTACAATACCTGCATCTCCATTTTGTTCGTTGGGTATGTTCACCTCTCTCTCTGTGCAAGACATCAGCTAAATCACTTTCAGATACCTGGTAATGCAAATCCCCTCCAACATGCTCATGTCGTCTGGAAAAGTCCGAGCTTCCATATACATGAGTGTCTGCATGGGATGCTGGGCCGTAGTTTCCGCCTGCACGGCCCTCACGAAGAACTATACAGGGCTCGTGCTGGTACGATTCTTTCTAGGAATCGCCGAAGCTCCGTTCTACCCCGGCGCTCTGTTCCTCCTCTCCCTCTTCTATACGCGAAAGGAAATCGCACTGCGAATCTCGATCCTCTACTCTGGCAATATCGTGGCAACCGCTATGTCGGGTCTTATCGCGCTGGCAACATTCGAGACACTTGACGGAACACATGGCCTGAAAGGCTGGCAGTGGCTCTTCATTATCGAGGGCGTTGTCACATTCGGCATTGCCGTGTTGGGCCTCTTCATGCTTCCTGATCACCCGCTCACCACTCGCTGGCTCACACCTGAAGAGCGAGAGCTAGCCCATGCTCGTATCCTGGCAGACACCGTGGGCAGCGAGAACTCAAAGGGCGTCCTGGCAGGACTTAAAGAAGCGTGCCGCGACCCTCGCCTTTACCTCCTTGCTTTCATGCAGAACATGCACCTTAGCGCCTGTTCGTTCAACAACTTCTTCCCGACTGTCATCGGGAGTCTCGGCTTCAACACGACAATCACCCTCGCACTCACCTGTCCACCATACCTAGTTTCGGGTGCAGTGGGCGTCGTGGTGGGAATTACCTCCGGGAAATGGAACGAGCGAACATGGCATATAACAGCGACCATGGGCATTGCCGTAATCGCATTCATCATATCCTGCACTACGATGAACACCGGGGCCAGATACCTCTGCTGCTTCCTCTTCACCAGCGGTGCATATGCCGTGAACTCGGTGATCCTCGGCTGGGTCTCGGCCACACTCGGCCAGACTCCGGAGAAGAAGGCAGCCTCGCTGTCGTTTGTCAATGTCGTTGCGAATGCGTCGTATATTTATACCGCGTATCTGTATCCGGACTCTGATGGGCCGCAGTATGTCATTGCAATGTCGAGCAATGCGGCGTTTGGAACGGCGACTATTATCAGTGCTTGGGCGTTGCGGTGGTGGTTGCAGGCTACGAATAAGAAGATTGCGCGTGGATCTGTTGCTGGGGCTGAAGATGGTGTCTTCTATGCGTACTAGACACTTTCATGCACTGCGGCTGGCTCGGTTTTATGCAACAGAATGTCTGATTGGATACGGTGTTGTTGACTTTTATGGCTCTCTATTTCCATTTCTTGTATTCGCGGCCGCATATTCGTCTCTTGTACAGTATTGCATGTAGTCTGCCAGATTCCATCCCAACCACCCCATGGGGAGGGCACCTTGCCATTGATCGCGCAATGCAAACCACATTCTCCTTCGGATCCTTCCTCGGTCCAGCGGATGGTCTAATAACATCTCAAGCATGATGCTGTTTGAAATTCAGCAATTTCTCCGCCTTGGCGCTGATCTCTCCGCAATTCGATGCAATTTGAGGCGCTCTTGACGCACTCGCTGCTTCAAATCCTCGTGTTATTGGACGCTGTTCCTGGTTTCCACTCTACTCTGTACACTCTTGTCACACGCTTGCTGTTCTGGCACGGACATTCCCCATCGGTCGAATCGTCGGTCCATCTGCCACCGACTCTTCCCCGGATCACCGCAGCAGTGTCAGAGTGATCACCTCATTCTTCAGGAGTTGACAATTCATTCGATTTAATATATTCATGGCGTTTTTATTTATCCGACGCGTGCCCTGTTTTGTATAGAATTAATTGACCTCGTCATATTGCTCCCACTATATATATCTCCCATTCCCCACCCCAACAACAACATTATTAACGTCAGCAATCCCACAATCCAAACAACAACAGAAGATTAAAATGCTTTCCTACATTGTCTCAGCCCTGCTCCTGGCAGGAGCAACCAACACCCAGCCTACAAAACGGGCTAACCCCCCGGCATTCATCCTAGCCGGAGACTCGACTACCGCCCCAGACGGCGGCTGGGGCGACGCCTTCGTCGCCTCTCTCTCTTCCTCCTCAACTGGGACAAACTTCGGCCACAGCGGCGCAACAACGGCCTCGTTCCGCTCAGGGGGTGACTGGGACTCTGTTCTCGCCGCTGTAGCTGAGAGCGCGGGGTCCTACACGCCCTACGTCACCATCCAGTTCGGGCACAATGACCAGAAGACGGAGGAGGGATTAGCTTCGTTCAAGGAGAACCTTGTGCAGTTCGATGCGGATGTTCGGGATGCGGGGGGGATTCCGATCTTCCTGACTTCGCTGACGAGGCGCAAGTTTGAGGATGATGGGACGGTTAGTGATGATTTGGAGAATGTGCGGACGTTGACGGAGGAGGCGGCGGAGGAGACGGGGGCCCTGATTGGCGATTTGAATACCAGGTCGAGGGAGTATGTTGAGGCCATTGGGTCGGAGAATGCGGATACTTATAACTTGGAGGCGGATGATAGGACGCATTTGAATGAGGCTGGGGGTGTGGTGTTTGCGGGCATTGTGGGGATTATCTTGAAGGAGCTGGAGCCGACATTTGACGAGTTTATTAACATCGATGAGGCTTTGGTTGCTGCTGTTGAGGCTGGAGAGTATTACTCTCCGGAGTGAGCTCATGGTGTATTTAACATACTATCTTGATTGAATTACTAAGAATGAGTACAAGGAGAATTACTCTGACATGAATACAATTCATAGAGCCTCTCGACGCTGTCGTGGAGTATAAGCCGAGCCCTGAATCTGCTTGACACCATCTGCATCACGCAACCACCCAACCCGATTCTTCGCATACTGCTCAACCCTGGGCTTCAACTTGGATTCATGCAGCTGGAAATCATCCACCGTCCCAATCCGCAGGATACTGCTTCCCGGGAACGCCTCGCCAACGCGGTACATCAGCGATCCACAAACGGAGCAGAAATAATTCGTCATGGCCTTTCCCGATTCTATGGTTTTTGACTGGCTGAATGTGCTCAGCTTCTCGCGGCCGCGAACATGTGTGAGATGGGAGTCTGCGATGATAAAGTTGGATGCGAACATCGAGGCTGTGATTTTGCGGCAGTCGGTGCAGTGGCAGATGAATGTGTCGACCAGTCCTGGGGGCTCGGTTGGCTGTATAATTGTTATGAAGGGAATATTGAGAGATTGGGCCTGGTGTACTGACAAATGACAGCTGGACAGTGCCACAATAGCAAGTTGCTGTTGCTCTGCCTCCTTCAGACCAGCCATCCCCCGCCAGGCCGGCGAGTGGAATGTACGGTTTATCAGAGTCGTGCGTGGTCATTTTCAAACTATGACTGATATTACTGAGAATTCGAAGCCAAGCAGTAGCCAGGTTAAGAAAATCAAGAATATTCTGCAATGATATACTCCATGCTGACAGTGCGGCCGATCTTAGAAATGCAAATGATGACAAATTGAGGATTACCAATAAGCATTTAAATACTCGAACAAGATTAGCAGATCGGACTTCGGAGTCGGACGAAGAGACAGACTTCCGGGAGTTACAGGGTCGAAATCACAACTGTTGAATGAGGTCATGACTGGGTCTAACCGCAGTACGAGAGACGGCGGGAAAAAACGAGGCACAATCAAAGGGTTAAATATTCTGAAGTCCACCAATAAGCTGTTTTATATCAAGCTTGACTAGGACTATACGTTTGTACTCGTCAAATCCAGCCATACATCCATATCACAGCGCTCAGGTATAGCTAACCAGCTACGCTACCCGCCAGTTATCAACCTAGAACCCAGCAGCCTTAGCAAGGAACTGCGCCGCCTCCTTCGCATTGCCACCATAGCTCACATGAGCCATGAAATTGCCGCCATCAAGGCAAACAGGGTCGCCGCTAGCACAGAACGTCTTGAACTGCTCAATGTTGCTAGGCTTCTGCGCCTTGAACGGGTCACCAAAGGTAACAGCCCCAACGACCTGGCCGGACTCCAGCTTCTTGTCTGCATTGTGCACAACCATTGCTCCCTGCGAGTACCCGCCCAGCACAATCTTGGTGTCAGGACACTGCTTCTTTGCGGTCTGCACTAGCTCGGCCATCTTCGGGCCGCCGGAGGCGCCCATGTTTGCGTTTCCCTAAAGTACTGTTAGACAAGCTGTCCGTTATATGGAAGGACAAAGGGGAACGTACAGCAGCATCGGCAGGGTAGTCGACGCCCTGAACGGCGCATCCGTTGTTGGTGAGGGAGTTCAGTTCCTGGCCGACCTTGGGGCCGACGACGCTGCCCATGTTGCCCATCTCGGTGGTTCCGCGGGCGAAGATGAAGGTGACTTTTTTGCAGCCGTTGTTGTCGGTGACGTCGTTTGAAGTGGAGGAGCCTCCTGCTATTGTTAGCATCTGCTATTCTGGTTTGAACAAGGGTGGAATGCTTAGTACCCATCAGGCTACCTAGTCCACCGCTACCGGACGAGGAATCGGAGCCGCCTCCTGCATTCCTTAGCCTACTAGTTTAGATATAGGGGAGAGAGTCTTACCCATGAGGCCGCTGAGTCCACTGCTACCGGATGAGGAGTCAGAGGATCCAGAGTCAGAAGATCCAGAACTAGACGAGCCAGACGAGCCGGAGTCGGAGGAATCAGAACTGTCGGAACCACCTGCACTTGTCAACTATTAGTCCGAATACCTGCGGGAGACTCTTACCCATGAGGCCGCTAAGTCCACTGAGTCCACTGCTGCCGGACGAGTCGGAACCGCCGCCTGAATTTGGTAAGTACTAGTTCCGATATTTGGGAGGACAGGCTTACCAAAGAGGTCGCTTAGACCACTGCTACCAGATGGGGTGCTGGCCCGGCCTGTGGTCTGTTAGCCTACTGTCAGTATTTCGACCGTGTTAACTTACCGGAGAGTGTTCCCGAGCTGCTATCACTGTTTCCAGAGGATCCCGGGAACAGGTTGGACAAATCGAAGCCATCGTCACCAGAGCTTGACGACGGGGCAGAACTGGACAAGGGCGATGAGCCGGACGAGCCTGGGAACAAGTCGGATAGATCGAATCCATCATCACCGGAGCCAGACGAAGGGGTAGAGCTGGACGAAGGCGATGAGCCGGATGGGCCGCCAAAGAGGTCGCCTAGGCTGCCCAGTCCACCGAGGCCTCCATCACGCGGAAGCTTCTTGAAGGCTGAAGAGGATCCGGGGAACCAGTCAGATAGGTCGAAACCACCAGGTCCGCCCGGAGCAGTCGATGAGGGGGTAGGGCTGGAGGATGAGCCGGATGAGCCACCGAAGAGATCGCCTAGGTCAGGGCTGTTGTCGGAATCGCCGCTGGAAAGGCCTCCTGAGCCGGGTGCTATCAGATCGCCCAGGCTGAACTGGCGAGATTTGAGGGTGGGAGTTGGAGCGCTGAGGGAGCCGGCCGCCAGCGCGAGGATGAGTGCCGTCTTCATAGTGGTGACAGGGTAAAGAGTGTGTAAAAAGAGTGGTAAATCGAGCACAGCTCAGATTGGTATGAAAGGAATGAAGGAGAATGATTGTCCTGGAAGGAATGGAAGGAATGGAAGATGGAAGCAGAACCAGTCTGGCTGATGGAGAGGAAGCTTTGGGGACAGGGACCGTGTTATATAGGATTCCTTCCACGCCATGGCACGTTAGAGAGAAGAATTTTCGCCATATCTGGACTGAAGTGTTTCGTCTGTGGGGACTGGGGGCGCAGACTGCCCGAGGCTCAAGACGGTGCAATCTATCTCAGTCCCGCCCCGATGGGATTCAGGGAACATGATTAGCTGTCGGGCGAGATCAGATAGATCTTCTGCCGGCGTTGGCCTGTTTTTTCGATAGATCGAGGCCGAGCAATGCTAAATGCCGAACGCAGGTGGGCGGGGGCCAGCTGAATCAATGGTGCGACGCCCATGTGCGTCTCGAAGTAGCCCTATACGCAAGAACCCGCCCGATACGGCGAAGGTAGCGAACCATTCAAACCACGATCGCTGACGAATTGTCTTGGATTAAATATCGGCAGTTGGCCTGTCTAGACCTGTAAGGCCACGGCCGAGGCAGCAACGGTGCAGGCATGTCTCAGTGTGAGACACCACGGAACGAATATCATGGTAAATAACAAACACTTTTGCCTGACTCCTAAGCTTTGGTCGTGAACCTGGCTTCAAGGTCGGAGTGAACACAGGTGCAGGACATAGGTAAGGCCGCCAGGCGGTTTCGGGCTGTAGTGGCCAGTGCTCTGTGAACAGCCCGAATATTGGGACAAGTCCAACGTCTCACGATGCCAAGAAGGGCTGAGAGCGTGGTTGACATCGTCAGGCTGTTTTATTCGCACTGTCACAGACTCACAGGGCTAGTTAAATGGAGGATCTTCCTTTCTGGGCAGCGCCGAACGGTCCACCGAATCCCAGAAATTCAGCGCTTCAGATTGTCGCAGATTGCGCATGGATCTAGATTTGGTCGATTTAAATGCCGGACATCAACTCCCGATCCTGTGATGTTTTATACGGCATGGACTCGGCGATTATAATATATGGATAATTTCCCACCGGACAATGGAATACCGGCTCGAGGCCATAACAAACATGTCCGTTCGCATCAGGCTGAGCCGTACAGACAGGACGCCAGAAAAGTGTAATTATGACCAAACCACAGTCCGCCATAATCTGAATACATGGAAATAGTCGGTAAGCTATGGCACTTCTGGTATAGCGGCGCCACCGCATCAGCATCAGCCTCAGCATCAGCTGAACTTCAACGCGGGGCTCCAGCATCCATCTTTCTCTTCTTCATCTTCCTTAACTTGATCATCCCAACTCGCAATGTCGCGGACATCACAGAAAGAACCACGACTTGCAAGTCCGCTCGGCGGCCCGCATGTTCTCTTCGGTGGCTCGTTCATCCTCGAGTTCCTGCAGCCGTCGCCCGAGCTGGACGCGTCTTTTCTCTTCCGCGCGACATATGTTGGCGGACATGAGGCGACCAGGGCCGGCAAACAGCATCCTCAGGTATCTCATCTTCAAGTTTTCTGAAGCGTGTCTGACTTGGACAGGCCCCTCCCCTGCATATTCACTTCAGCCAGTCCGAGTCCTTCATAATTGAATCGGGCGCTATCGGCACTACAACGACGTATGACTGCGTTGACGCTGTCCATACACCTTCAGCAAGCCATCTCCAGAGTGTCCCCCGAGAAGGCCTTTCTCCGCCTGTCCCTAGCCGGGCTGTAGATGGCGTCACTGAGATTCGGCCCTGGCTGCCGCATAATTTTTGGCCGTGATATTCCCTTATATCGCTTTTTATGGCCAATACTGACAGCTGTCAGGGTCGCCCCTGACCACCCCTTCTGGTCAACAGAAGAGGGACAGCAATACGAAGCCACTCTGCCGAACGGCCGCAATTCTGACTCGACAGCTCTCATCTGGGGCCATCCCAGGACCGGCGGTAATACGCCAACTGGGAGCCTGACGTCGGACTTTCCACCGGACATGGATGGAGCGTACTTCCTGGCTCTCCTGTCCTTCGTTGATGCCATCACTGCACCGCGCGTCGCTATGAATTTGAGTACCGCAGCAACACTGTTTGGCCTCCAGACAAAGAGTGATTCGGCGCTCATTATCGCACCAACAGCTTGGTGGCTTGGGCCTCTGAGATGGATGATTCCGTGGGGAGCTCAATGCGCGGTGGAGCGGATTCGCAAGATTTGTGGTGGGAAGGACATTGTGAACGTGGTGGAGGATATCATTGAGGAGCAGATCGTTAAGCGGCAGTAGTACTATACTATCGTCTCACGGTAACGCGTTGATTCATAATTCGCCTTGATATCACTTAGTAGACAGCAAACACGTCCACAATCTTCCAGATATGGATTATCTGTACAGACCGGTTTAATACGTAGAGCTAAGCTAAGTTCACTCCTGTGGCAGACCTTGGTAAGTGGGTTTCGACAGGACACGCCGGCACCTTACACCTCGTATTCCCAGCCGGAGAAACATCCGCAAGATTGCGACTATCCCTACTGGCTATTGGCTGCAAATGAGGCTTGCTCGTGCTCTCCACGTAGGACCGGAATGTGAACTCCGGTCGACCAAATAGACGGCGGCTGATCTTGCTGCATGCGAACAATACCGACCGGAGTTGGACCGGATTTAACCGTACAACTCAAATCATGGACCAAGAGCCTTGCATGGAAATAGCTGTCGGTCTGCGGACTTAAGATAAGAATAGCAGTGTATATAAGGTGCAGCCCCGGGACTGCATCGGCCCCCCTTCAGCTCCATAAGCGTTCCTTAGCCATGCCCTTCTCTACCGCGAAACCTCCCTTGACGGAGGAGAATCTGCCCGACCAGAGTGGAAAGGTAGACTGCAATCTGCCCTTCGTCAGGCAATAACTAACTTCTGCTACTGAAGGTGTGTATCGTCACCGGTGCAACATCTGGCTACGGCCTCCTCCTGTCGACATTCCTGTACCAGCGAAATGCAAAAGTCTATCTCGCCGCGCGCAACAATAAAAAGACAGAAGAAGTCATTGCAGATCTACAGAAGCGCTTCCCTGACTCAACTGGACAGCTTGTGCCATTGAGCCTGAATCTTTCAGACCTTACGACTATTAAAAAATCAGCAGAGGAGTTTCTCAGCAAGGAGTCCAAGCTCCATGTTCTATGGAACAATGCCGGTGTCATGTTCCCCCCTGAGGGCTCGAAGAGCACCCAGGGCTATGAGCTGCAGCTAGGAACGAACAATATTGGTCCTCACCTGTTCACGAAGCTCTTATATCCGACTCTCACACAGACGGCAAAAGAGTCACCGCCGAATTCAGTTCGGGTAGTTTGGGTTGCCTCGGACGCTGTTTCGTGGGCACCTAAGCCCGCAATTGATTTCTCGAATCTGGATTACCATCAGAACGAATCTGCCAGAAGTAAGTACGGTCGCAGCAAGGCAGGTACTGTCCTCCAGGCCGTTGAGCTTGCCAGACGATCACAGGAGGACGGCGTTGTGAGCATTGTAAGTTCTTTTCCTTCTTCCAGTTGTCGGTCTAACTGCTGTTAGGTCCTCGACCCTGGCATTGCCATGACAAGCCTCCAGAGGGATATGAACCGGTTTATGGCAGCGGCTGTTGTACGTTCTTCGTGCTGTATTAATATTGTCAGTCTAACGATTGACAGAATCTCATGGCAAACAAACCAGAGGTCGGCGCCTACACTCAGCTCTTCGCCGGATTGCATCCTGACGTTACCGCTGAGATTTCAATGAAGGAGTGGAGTACGTTGCCTTTCTGAACCAGTGGTGAATACTACTAATAATGGCAGTTGGCCCTCCTGGGAAAATCGCCTGTCCCAGACGAGATCTTTTCACAGACGTCGAGTTGAGCCAGAAGTTCTGGGAGTGGAACGAGGATCAGGTCAAACCATATCTGTGACAAATCGTGTTGCTTCAGTGTTCATTAGTTAGGGCAATGTACCTGTTATGGTAATCTTAATTCTATATGGCTGTGTCTACCTGGTTTCGTATAGTTGGCCCTATTGCAGCTGCCCACCAATTCACGGTCCTCGCCCCCATTTTGGGAGCACTCGATGCCGACATCTCTCCGTTACCTATCAAGCAACGAGGATTGATAGAGTGAAAGCAGAGATGACGGCGACGGGCTCATTTAGATATGTCCAATATGCGCGAATCACTGTCCAATCCCCACCCTTTACTCCGTGGGACGCAATGCTGTCATCCACAGATATGATGATATTTCGCATGCAGAGATATAGACGATCTCAAGCGGTGTGGTTCGATTGTCATCGGAAACTTGCACGATACGGCAACCCGTGCTGCATGTATGACCACAAGGCATATGCACGCCAGGGAGACACACCGCTCCAACAGCCCTCGCATTTGGCGACTCTAACTGGCAGCTGCTAAGCCTGAACGACTGGCCCTGCTTCTTGGATAAGGGACTCGTCACCATGCCTCGCAGATAAGGTCCCTGTGGCGGACGCATCGCTCCAGATGATGACGACATGGCCTTGATGAAGGGGATAAATATCTGGAAGGCGAAGCCGTTGCTCAAGGCATAATTCCATCTGACAATCGGCTATCCTTCCGCCGGAGCTGTGGAAAGATGGCTGTCAACACTGCAAGGGACAAGATTGCCAGCCACAAGGAAAAGGGTATCGAAAATTTTGATATCGTTCGGCTGCCGCCTCAACATGGCCAGTTTCCCCTTGACAGTTCACTAACGAGGATATACTTCGTCTCTACCTGGGCACTGTTCCTTGTGTACTTGGTCTGGCGAGCAAAGGTGACATGGGAGGTATGTGGGATCGGCCGGCAAGCCTGGCTGATAATTTGGTTAAACACTCTGATGGAGTTTATGACTATAATCCCCGATTTCTTTAGCGTTTGGGAGATGTTCATTTACCTCGGATTTGGCCGCAAGCCTCCACACCGATCTCTGCTGTATCTTCAAGGCGATGTGGCTCCGCTGATAGATGTTTGCATCACTTGCTGCGGAGAAGATATCACCATGACGATGGACACAGTTAGGGCGACGGCGTCCCAGGATTACCCCAAGACTAGCTTCCGAGTGTTTCTGTTAGATGACGGCAAGGATGAAAATCTGAAACAGGCCGTCGAGTCCTTCAATGACAGTCGCCCTTCGCACTTCCAAGACGTGGTATACCTAACCCGGTCTAAACCTCCAGGAATGCCGCATTACTTCAAGTCAGGCAATATCCGGTTTGGACTGGAGGAGACTGCCCGCATGAACCCGCCTGCGGAGTTCTTCGCTGCTTTGGATGTTGACATGATTCCAGATAGGAACTGGCTGCGCCGAATCGTGCCCCATCTCCTGGCTAATCCCCAGGCAGCCATGGCCATCCCACCACAGGTGCACTCCCCCACTACTCCATGACCAGCGTGAATGAGGAAACAGACTAAAACGTGGCAGCGGTTCTACAATACTCCATTCGGAGACCCACTCGGCCAAGACACGAATGTGTTCGCCAAAATTGCTGAGCCCATGAACGACAGCGTCGGCAGTAGTATATGCACGGGATCGGGGTACGTCCTTCGTCGGGCGGCACTGGACGATATCGGTGGTTACCCTCTTGCCGAGGCTGGAGAGGATATTCTGTGCTCGTATTTGCTGGTTGGGTATCGCTGGGAGATGATATTTGTGGATGACGAGGTGCAATTTGGGCTTGTGCCCCCGTCTCTGGCGGCGTGGTTCAAGCAGCGTGCGCGATGGGTAAGTCGCAGTCTCCTAAAGCTCGTATAGATCTATTGACTGTTATATAGACCGATGGAAACATACTTGTCTTCCGTAAGATGGGGTGGTTCCTGCCAGGCCTCGACCCGACCCCCCAGCGAACAGCTCTTCAACGCGCCATTGGCATCTCTCATGTTATAAAGACATATATGGCCCTTCCCAACACGATCCTGTTATTCCTACTGCCCTGGGTAGTATGGCCAGTACAGGACAGCAGGTTTCCCAGAACTGGCAGTTCATCAGAGCAATACCGGCTTCAGACGGTGCTTCTAGCAGCGGTTCTGCTGCAAAAGATCTCCATGCGCCGCATCTATTCTAGTGTTGGTGTTAGGGCTGCAAATCTGCAGAAAGCAAACCGATTCGGGAACACGCCATGTCCGTCTGCTCCCTGGTCCATCTCTGAGAACTTACGAGCTAATTCGCATTGCCAGTAAACTTCACACGCATCCTCCGCTCCTGGCTCCCCGGGCGCGGGGTCACATTCGCTGTAACCGGCACCGTCCTGTCCACAGTCAACGAACGCTCAGCGCGCTTGCGTAGAGGGGTATGGCAGCGAATATTTGCCCCCGCTGTATGGGTATACCTGGCTTGGGCTTTCTATGCTTTGGTCCCCATGTTCGCTCGGATAACGTCCCACCGTCTTCAGCCGTCTGACGGGGGGTTGCAACTAGTGCCAGCACACCCAGCTGCGGTGGCTGCGCTGTTCTCGGCTGTCTTGAAATTTACAATTCCATTGCAGTATATGGCGAACCCGCCCACCGTGCCGGATAATCATCGTGAGTTGCTGGAGAAGGGTCAGGACGGTGTTTACCGTGTGGCGGAGCATCAGCGCGGGATAGCACCGGCGGATAACGGTCTTTCGTGGAAGGATGTTGCTGAGGTTCTTCTTGTTGCCGTGACTCATCGACTGTAGAGTTATTATTTAGAGGATTGCTCTGCTGGGAAGGTGCAGATTTGTGACACAGTGTGTGCAGTTAGGGTTCTTGGTGGATTAGTTCAATGCGAGTGCTGGGCCGATGGTGGAAGAGGGACTATGACAAGGTGATTTTGAATACGAGGCCAGGTATTGCGAACGCAGTATTCATATTATATGGTACAGTATATTATCCTGGCCAAGTGGACCTCGTACTCTATGCGACATTGCGGTATATCATGCTGTAGAGCAGCTCCCTTTCAGCGTCATCGTCCACCATGGACCGAAAAGCTCCACCGTCCCTCTGAATGAGCTCCTGCGGCTTTCCATATTCTACTACTCTCCCCTCCGACAGGACAAGAATGCGGTCAAAGTCCACCACCGTGCTGAGCCGATGCGCCACCATAAATAAGGTGGTCGGATTGGAGCCCCCGAACTCAGACCGGATCGCCTGCTGTATTAGCGGGTCGGTAGATTTGTCAACGGCTGAAGTAGCCTCGTCTAGGATCAGTAGACCAGGCCGTCTGATGATTGCGCGTGCCAAGCAGAGGAGTTGCCGTTGGCCGTGCGACAGGTTCGATCCTCCCTGCGAGATGGGATATCGCAGCGAGCAAGCCGTTGGGGAAAGCTCTGGCTTTTCTGTGTCTGCCAGTTCCGAGTCTTGACACGAGCCGTGACCGGTCCAATGCACGCGCGAGAGAGCCGCCAGGAGTTGATCGTCCGTAGATATTGATAGAGGGTCGAGGTCGGAGCGTAGTGTACCGGCGAACAGGTACGGCGACTGTGGAATCATACAAATGCGACTGCGAAGATCACTCAGCCGGACGTTCGATATGTCCCAGCCATCAAGCAGAATCCGGCCACTGCTAAGTTCTGGAATTCGTAGCAGAGCAAGAGCAAGCGTCGACTTGCCTGCTCCGGTGCGGCCTACCACGCCGATGCGTTGACCGTGTTCAATCTTGAAACTCACATCGCGAAGAACGGGACAAGGACTGCGGCCGTAGTGTACTGTTAAGCTCTGTACCTCCAAAGTGCCTTTTGATATCCAGTCTGTGGGGACGTCATGCCCATCGTTCGCTTCCCGGGGCAGCTTGTTGCATTCGACTACGCGGCCCACACTGCCCAGGTCCAACTCGAGTTCGATATACCTGCGGACGCCGAAGGACATGGTCTGGGCCAGTTTCAGCGAGAAGCTTATCACGAAACCGGCTCGCGCAGCGTCTGCATCCAGGGCGACAACCCATATTGCCGAGACAATGTTAAACACAGCACCGAGCATGTCCATGCGCATCGTTAGCCATTGGTTCAACAGCCAGTTATGCCATGACACCCTGGCCTTTTCGTCCAGCAGCTCTCTGAAGCGGTACTCGTAGTCTGGAATCTTCTGATATGCCCGGATCGTTGGGAGTCCAGTCATGCAGGACCGAACATGTTGAAATATGTTTCCTTTCGCCTCGCCGTCCAGGCGCTTGAGATGTCGCGCGGCTGCAAGGTATGCCCTTGCGTGTGCTAACGCCAGATATCCCAAACCCAGGGTACCCAGAGCAAGTAAGGGGCTTAGAGCTGCGCTAGGCAATACGCCTGTGGCAGCCTCAATCAGATATGAAAGTATCGATGCTAGATTGTCCGCTAAGCCAGAATCCACACGATCAAAGTCCCCAACGAAACGACTCAGAATGTGACCAGCTGGCACGGTATCCAGCCACCACAGCGGTGCATGGAGCACGGAGCAGGTCATTTGGCGAAAAAGCCGACGAGACGCCCTCAAACTCCCGGTCAATGCAAAGTACCGTCTTATACCTCCGGTTATACAGAGGGCAACCGAGAGCCATATGTAGGCCGTGGTCTGGGTAGCCACAGTAACAACACCGTAGTTAGAGTCAGCAAGTGTCCATGTCTACTGTGCATTAGCCAGGTATTTCAGTAAGAGGCTGGAAGGAACACACCAGTGCTAGATTCAAAAGGCCATAGGCTGTGAAGGAGACTACCAGAGCGATCCAGTGTCTGTAACTGCCACTCTCCCTCACATAATCTCGCAATATCGACCACGGCTCCACTTGGTTTCGCCCTAGAAACGGGTCCATATGGTTCTTGTGGCTGTTGCATTTCGTATCCTTTGAATTGAGCATTGTTGAGCCAGGAGGTTGTGTTGTCGGTGCTTTTTCTACGTGCAAGTGTTCGTTCTCGTGGATCTCATGTTGGGGACTGGTAGTACGCGCTCTCCACGCAACTTGAACTGATCCGTCCTGGATACTAAGAATGCAATCAGCGCCCCTTGAAAGCATAGCGGTGTGATGGGTTACCAAGAGAATGGTCCGACCACGAGCGAGCGGTCCCATCAAAACCTGGCGGTGTAAGTGGGCAGCCATGTGAACATCCACAGCACTGAATATGTCATCTAGCAGCAAAACCGATGCCGACGAATAGAGGGCTCTCGCCAGGGCAACACGCCATTTCTGGCCACCACTAAGACCTGCGCCGTTAGGCCCAAGCCGTGTCTTGTCCCCATGCGCAAGCGCTGCGAGGTCGGTTTCTAGTCCGCATGCAGCTACCACCCGCGCGTACTGGTCGGGGGCGAAAGGCGAGCCGAAAAGGATATTCTGCTGGATCGTTGTAGCTTCTATCCAAGGTGTCTGGGAGACGTAGGCAATGGGTTGATTTGTTGGTGCTTTGATCTCGCCGCTGACAAGACGACATTGCCCCAGTATTGCCGCGAGGAGAAGGCTTTTGCCTGCCCCCGTGGCGCCGGTGACTACCGTCAGCTTACCTGGCGGCAATTCAATATCTAAGTCTTGAAGGATAGGAGCAGATCCCGTTTCTTCCCTCTGCCATGTCAAACAAGCATCGCGCAGACGTACTGTATCGCTATGAATCACGGATGCTTTAGTTTCGGGGACATTTAAGAAATCCATTATGCGGTTGCTGCTAATTCGCAGGTCCACAATGCTCGATATCATACCGGGAAAGGCTGTCAAAGAGGATTGGATGGTGTTGAGAAGGGACAGCGCGGTGAAGGTGGTCGCCGGCGAGAGATCGTGGTGGAGCAGAGAGTGGGCAGTAAATAGTATCGTTGAAAGCAAGGTTGGAGTGAGCAAATACGAGGACTCGAGCAAGAGGTCCCACCGAAACACTGCCCATTGTGCATCAAGCTCCTTCTCACGGAGATGGTTGATCTTGCACTCCCAGTGACGCTCCAGTCCATCTAGTTTGATACGCTGGATCCCATCCAGGGCCTCTGCCAGCGCAGCGACCTTTCGGTCTCGCCGTCGCACAAGGCCAGAGCGAGCCTGGGAACAACGTTGGACCATTTTTCTATTCAGAGGTATAAGCAAAAGGACGATGGCGACACTCCCAGCCACTGCCTCCCAGCCCATGAGCGTCGTTAGCATAGTCGCCGAGACAGCCAGGCGGAGTGGCGGTTCGTAGAGATTGAAGGTATTCAACAGAAATTCTGCAGTGCGTCTTGCATCAATGGTAATTAGGTTCATCAGTCGTGCGATCGTCTTGTCCTCCGTTGCAAGGCTCGGGTTCAATCGCAGGGCCTTGTTAAATAGCGCCGCCATTAGGTGCTGTTGCGTGCGCAGCAATAGGGACCGATATCCCACCCAGTATCGGAAGTGGTCGACAACGGAGGACAGCAATCGAGACATTCCCAGTAATCCCAGGTAGGCGTATATCATGGTTGACCCTAGACCATCCTTGCCCTCTAAAGCAACTAGGAGGCGAAACAGTGCCCCCTGTGATAAAAACATCAGTGCAGTCGTACCCAATCCCGTCACAACCTGGGTAGCCAAAGCCTTCCAGCTCAGGTTCCATAAGGCAGTGTTAAAGGACGCTGTATCTCCCGCGCTGTTATTCTCGGTGTTACGATGCGTGAATATGTTTTTGAGCCCTCGGGCTCTGTACTGGGCATCCAGCTCGGGGAGATCTTCTACGCAGTAGCGCGGAATAGCATGCAGCGTATCCTGTGCCCAAGACAGGGTCATGCGGCCAAGGAAGCTCGTAGATTTCTCCCCGTCCACCGGTTTCTTCTGGAAGAACAGCCGGGGCCTTCGAGGGATAGCTAAGTTGTAGCATGCTCCTGTCGCGGCAAGCAGAAACTGCAAGCACCGCATAACAACACTGTATCCGACCCTGTCCCTGATAATGAGTGTTCCAGCATTCGCAAGTGCAGTGATCCATAGCGCAAAGCCCCCTCGCAGCCCGATCTTATATAAACCCGAGCTAGGCTGTCCTGACACGAGTGCTCGAGAGTACATGAGATGCAGCATCTATCCCGTGTCAGCAGTTTGCCCTGGGCCCTGAAGCCGCTTGGAAACACCTACCCATATGGCCACTTCTGCCCATGCTGTTATTTCCCAAGGTGAAATGGACAGAGCCGCCACCACTAGAGCAGCGCCCACGTGCGTTAGGAGCCTGATTTCCCGAGTCGGGATTGCTGCTTCAAATTCCTTCATTGAACGCTCTGTCGGCTGCCCATCTTCTTCGGCGTGTTCCAACTGCCTCTTCGAGTCGGCACGGACATTCTCCTGCAGGGCGGATTGAGATTTGTGGGTGCAAATTGCTGGGATGCTCAAGCCCGCAACCGCTGCAAGAGCCAGCAGGCTAATACCATGGTCCAGCTGTATGGGCATTCTTGACATTGCGGCCTGCCTTCTGGTGTGGATGGTGAGCAGCAGGCACGCCACGAAGGCTCGCGAGCCGCGGTGGTGATCTGATGAGGGACATTGTGCCCCTGCATTCTCGATCAAGGGGCTCTCGTCATTTATTTGTGGGTAACCCTGCTTTTCTAGGCGAGTGGACTTGACATGTCTCCGGTGGACGCAAGGGATTTTATGATGCAACGCGCGCCCGACGCAAGCAGATTCAGCCTGCTTTGGATGTTCTATGGTTTAATATATATCAATTCCAGCGCATCGGCCCGGGACGCGAAGGAGGAACTGCCGCCAGTTGCTCATGGGATAGAACCTCTCGATATTGAAGAGAGTATCCGCATGTCCAAATCACTGGCCGGCCACAAGTCAGGCCTGATGGGATCATACTTTCCCTCGGGCTCTCCGCCGCAATCAAGTTCTCGGTGTCTGGGCTGTCTGGTTCGATGTAAGAACCCGGGGAGTCACTATGCTAGATGGTTCTATGTCCCAGCCAAGTTTCATCCCAAATCCAGAAGCGAATACCCAGTATCGGAATTCCCAATCTGATCTATAATCGCCAGGAACTCTGTCGACGAAATCCCAATATCATTTAACAACTCCGCGCTCGGCATCAATGCGTCCCCATGATACATCGAGGGTTCGTAGCTCGAATGACCATGAGCACCAGGTAACATATCATCTGAAAACTGCCTTGCCCTCCAACTATGGTGCTCTGTGCCGGCCCTTGAATCTTGTATATCTGAAATTTCGGGAACGTGAAGTGCAGTCGTTAATGTAAGTGGCTGTAGTCCATTCGACTCCGCTCGTGCAGAGACCTCGTGGAATAGATCTTCGAGGTGCAGTAGTTCCTCTTTCCGGACTTTAGCAACTTTGTTCCCGTTGCTGATCATTTGGTCGAGAATGGAATGAGCCTCTTGGGCGGAGGCCTTGCCGTCAAAGGCCTCAGGGAATAATGCGCTGGCCATTGCTAGGTGTATTGCGGCGGCGTAGGTGAATTCGAGGTTGTACAGGAGGAATACCTCTGTATGAGTTAGAAACAGTGGATAGAATACTGGCCTAGCATACCTAGGAGACTGTCATTTTGCGATATGATCTGCAGAGTCTTGGACGCTGACTTGATTCCGGTCATTATCAATGTTCTTGTCAGATCTAATGTGACGGCGGCGTCGTCATTATCAGTGTCGAGTTTAGAGAGCCTTTCCATGAATGCTGAAAGGAGAAGCGGGCGGGTAGCGACGATCACGCACTGACAAGTAATAATAGTCAGGGCATAATTTCGAGTCAGAAGATAGTCTAAAGGTGGACTCACCTGATGGTATAGCAAGGTGATATGCCGCGTCCCCCTAGGCATGGAATCCACCGAATTGCGAAATGCAGCGTGGATGATCCGCTCGACCTCCTCGGCGTATCCAGCGAGTTGCTGCAGAATCTGCTTCGTCGTATCTAAGAAAGTATCCAGTTGGGACTTCTCAGTTTTATAGACCGCTGGTACAAGTTAGCAGAGGGCTGATTCCCAGTATTCACGGCTGCTTACTTGTCAAGATTGACGATAGCAAGTGTGACAGTTTTGCCTGCAGACTGAGGGCCACGTCTTGGTGAGACGTGCTACATGGTTCAATTGGAGTGCTAATATCCCTGTCCTGCATGGACATGGGCAGCCCGACTGAATACGAGAAATGGCGGTCCATGATGTACAATGTCCACCAGAGGTTCCTGCAGCGCGCAACAACATCGGCCCCGAGTTGCTCTTCGGACAGCTGTGTGTGTAGCCCTTCGTATTGCGCTATTCGTATTGCTTGACCGAGCTTATCGTCGTCAAATGCATGAGCAAAAGTTACAAAACGGTGTTATGGGTACTCACGTAAATGTATGCCGACTCTCTCTGGTCAATGGAATAGAAATAAAGACCAGCCAAAGCCAGTACTTCAATAGCTAGTAGACTGTCTTTCCACAAAGACGCATGATCAGGCATCAGGGACATGGCGCGCACGTAGAACTCTGCGCCAGGCGGCTTGTCGCTTTTCGTTCGGGAAAGGAAGGCTGTTCCAAAGGAGAGAACGAGGAGGTACTGTATATACCAGAGCTGGTGCTCGCTGGCCATTCTTACCGGATCGCCCTGGTAGAACTCCATTACATTCTGGACAAATTGGTCTTCGTCGAAGAATCGGTAGTTCTGACCTAGGTGGAACTTGACGGTGGCAAACAGATACAGGGCGTGGTCGAGCGACGGTAGCCCGCTGATGTCGGGCGCGTCTTTTGATGAACAGCGATCCCATCTCAAAGGATATACTTCTTTCTCGACGAGTGTGGGCGCACTGTCTGGATATTTAGAGTATAGTTTCTCTGTCATGAGGATGGTCAACCGTGTAGTAAATGACCACATGGATGATGGGGCAAGCCAAACTACATCCACGATTAATTAATGATCCTAGCATAAGGTAAATACTTACTCCAGCTTCGTTTATTCCCCTTCGTGTTCTTAATAGTCGTCGAAGGCAGACTGAATGGGCTAGTCCATATGCTGGGGGCGTCGGACGGTGTCAGCGCTGGCGAGGGACCTCGCCCTGATATATTGCCCAATGGGCTCAATTCAGCAGTTACTCCAGACGCTAAGCCGCCTCTTCCGCCAGAACTGGACTGTAAAGGTGTCGTTGGAGAGAATTGTGTGGCGCCATATGGCTGTCGGTCCCCAGCCCGTGCTTCAAGCTGTCGGAGGTAACTGCATAGCTTTCTCAGCAGACATATTTCATATCCAGGGAGGATTGAACAAACGTCTCCGATACCAGAACCCGATTGATTCCATCTGTGAACTCGCATTTTATCCCGCGACGCTGGCAGTTGGCGCAGGGCTCGTCGCCGGAGCACTTGATTTTGCTGTGTCGGCAGGCGATGCACCTGTTACTCGTTAGCTGAATTCAATGCACTAGAAGAGAGGTTTTACGCATTGGAAGTTCGCTTTTTGCGAGCGTTGGCCTGCATGTGTGCGCGTTGGATGGTTGACTAGAGTGATAGTGAAGAATCAAGCTTGCACTGGACGTGAGCCGCGAATTTCGAGTTGCAAGTCGCGAGAAGCGAACTTCCAATTGTGCGGGAATTGTATTCCGAGTCTGGTGGGCCCGATGTTGATAGAGAGATCGGCTTCCATGGACGCTATACATTATGTTCAGCAAACCTCATTATGAGCGTTGCCACCTCCATGGTTTAGACCTTCCCTGTATTTTCTCCGTCTAGGCTTAAGGCACATGGACGAAACTGCGTGGTATCGAGTGTATCATTGTGGTGTCTCGATGCGTCGGGAGCGAAACCCAAGACTCGTCGGCTTCGTTTTCATGGACCAAATGGTTCTTCCTAAGAGTTCTCATGGTCTTGAAGGCATTTCTATATCTTTACGGATGTCTGAGATGCGTATTTAGCGTGTCCTCGATATTGATGGCATCCTGGGCGTAGGGCCGGCTCTCGGCTGTCAAATTGGCCAGTATATACAGCTCTACACCCCATATGCTCGCGTACACCAGAAAGGCAACTCCACACATGAAGCGGTACAGGAGCAGGAATTGGATTTCCTCGCATAAAGTGTTGTAAGTACATAAACCTGTTCCCCACTGAGCGTATAATGGACTGGGCTAGCTTAACCGAGAATCCGAGGAACCCGATGTTATAACGACCACGCTCTCCGAGGAACCCGACAGCCGTATACCACAGTTCACGGGAGGGAGAGCAGGGAGGGGTCTTTGGAGGACTGCCCGACGACAAGGACATGACACCGGCCTCACCTTGGGGAGCATGGGGCCATGTTTCAACGTGAGGCCTTGTTGGTTAATGGTATATAACTGTCTGGTAACTCATACTTTGCCCTCACTAGCAACAGTCAAACAGAACATCTTCACGCCCACCAATACCAACATGTCCATCACCCAAGTAACTTCGGCCGCACCCAAGGTCCACCATGTTACCCTTACAGGACGTGCAACCCGTCCAACAGAGCCAATCCCTCAATTCCTGATCGACGACGCCAAAGTCGACTCAAAGCAGACATTCGATGCGAAGAAGCACCTGAACTATGAACCTCCAAGCAAGATCACCACCATGAAGGAGATTGGCCTCGAAGGCCAGGGCATTTCGCCCAACGCAGTTACTGCCCCGTTCCAACTCTTCACGGAGGAAGCTATCAAGCAGATGCGCGCTGAAATCTTCAGTCAGCCTGTGCTGGATAACTGCCAGTACATGTCTGAGTTTGTCAAGTCTACAATCAGGGGGATGGGCTCCGCGTATGTTCTGCAAGTGCATCAACCATTCAGAAACCAGTCGCTAATCTGTATCATTTAGTCGCGCCCCCTTTATCTGCGACGCCTGGAACAGCCCCGAGGTTTTGTCCATCGTCTCTGAAGTGGCTGGCATCGAGCTGATCCCCGCCATGGACTACGAGATTGCCGCAATAAACATCTCAGTCAACAACCAGAGCACGCCGGTCTATACGGCCCCAAATAAAGAGGACGATAGTCTACCAGCGTTCGCGTGGCACCGGGACAGTTACCCGTTTGTCTGCGTGACGATGCTCTCTGATTGCGTAGGTATGACTGGCGGCGAGACTGCCCTGAAGACTGCCTCGGGGGACATTTTGAAAGTCCGCGGGCCTGCTATGGTACTGCCCTACTCCGCCCCATTCCTGATCTTGTTGCTAAGATTTATCTAGGGAACTGCTGTTGTCATGCAGGGGCGCTACATTGAGCACCAAGCCCTGAAAGCATACGGAGGCCGGGAGCGCATTAGCATGGTGACTTCGTTCCGACCAAAGTCGCCCCTTGTTCGCGATGAGTCTGTTCTTACTGGTGTGCGGCCCATCAGCAACCTGTCCGAACTGTACAGCCAGTATACCCGGTACAGACTGGATGTCATTGAAGAGCGGGTCCGTGACCGTCTGAAGAAGGAGCAGTATCGGGAGTTCGCACAGCGCCCGTTTGATATTGGGGATGTGAAGACGTTCTTGACAGAGCAGAAGGAGTATATTGAGTCAATGATCGAGGAGCTTGTTGAGTGAATATGTTTTACTATTTTAGATTTTTATTAGCCCGTTTACATTACGAATTGTCCTCGAATCCGATAAAAGTGGGACCATGCAGCCCGTCCATATAAATGTTGTATCTGAACCAGTAGTGGCCGCTCAGAGACTAGACAGCGCACAGAGGGGGAGACGAGCATCACCCCTGTATAACCCACATGAACCTTCGGGTCTCGCGTTCTTCGGAGATTGGCAGAGTCCAGCCTCAGCTTCTCCAAATGCTTGCCATCCGATGCAGCCAAGACGGGTTCCTCGGGTTCCACCACCCATATACTAGTTACCTCGAGGACAGTGCTGTTGTTATTGCAGTCGCTTCATGGCCTCTTCAAATAGGCTTATTTTGAATCTTCTGGTTTATTTTACTATATTTTTCTATACCCACAAAGCAAGCTGCCAACCGTCTCCAGAGACGCCTCAAGGCAGGCCAACCCGCATACGGCGGATGGCAGATGCTCCCAGGAACAAACCTAACACGAGTCCTATGCCGTTCAGCAACAAACATGGACTGGCTGCTAGTCGATCTAGAACACGGGAATATCTCAGATGACTCCATGCACGAGATAGTCGCCGCCTCTGCTGCCTGCGGAGTCTCGCCGATTGTCCGGGTAGCAGAAGGGCAGCACTGGATGATCAAGCGTGCTCTGGACTCTGGTGCACATGGAATCCTGGTTCCTACATTGGAGACTGTGGAGGAGGCGCGGAATGTTGTCAAGGCGTCTAAATACCCGCCGATGGGGAATAGAGGCTTTGAGCCGCTGTTGGCGGTTGAGAAGTTCGTTGAGCAGCGGCCCCATGGTGGAGGGGTTAAGGAGCTTACTGGAAAGGAATACCTGCAGCAGGCGAATAGTTCGCTTGTGATTGCTGTTCAGATTGAGACGAAGTCTGCGCTGGAGAGCGTCCAGGAAATAGCCAATGTGCCCGGCATTGATGTGCTGTTTGTGGGTCCGTTCGACCTGGGTGTCAGCATTGGACATCCTATTACCGGGGGAAAGATGGATGAGACGCTTTCTCGGGCCATTCAGTCAGTGCAAGAAGCTGCGCAGGAAGCGGGTATCGCTTCTGGGATATACTGTGACAGTGGCGAGGAGGCGAAGGAGTGGGCTAGCAAAGGGTTCCTGATGAACAGCGCCATGACGGATATGATTGGGCTTCGGACGGTAGTCACTCAGTCATTTAAGTGTGCATTGTAAATGTATTTGGTCGGTCAATGTGTTTTGGGACGGCATTGGTGTATAAATCTCGGTCTTTCCGATATCCATACCGCATTTAGTAATTTGCAATTATAGTAACCAGTACCTACGACTCGTCCGCGACATATCTAAGAAAGTATTTAGGGTGCCAATCCAACTAGAAAGCTCGTGTCGTGCCAGTAGGCATAGAATCGGGCAGCGGTACAGCCGAATGCGGATGAAGAAGCCGTACGGGACAATCAGTCAACCCCGACGAACCCGAGCCACCATGGACCCAATCGGTTTGAATACAATGCCATTAGCAAGGTAGATAACCCCGCACGCCACGATGATATTGTGGGGGCTGCAATCCCGGGGTTCGCAGGTGCATACCTCAGCAGCCAATGTCAACACTGATATAAGATGCATCACTCCTGCGACAGACCTTCTACCCTCCCTTGGGCCTTTTTTTATTCTGGTACTATTCTAGCCTCGCCAAAACACTAAAAATGGCTACCGAAGAAAAGAACGATGGTCCGAAAGATCTTGATGATGTTGATTCCTACAAAGCTCCTGGGGACGTCATTGAAGGACAGGCCTCCGCCAGGATAGGAGTACTGCACCGTCGGCTTGCCAATGGGCAGATCCAGCTGGTGGCCATTGGAGGGTCTATCGGGACTGGTCTGTTTATTGCCATTGGCACTGGCCTGTACAAAGGGGGACCAGCCAGTTTGTTGATTGCGTTCATCATCGAGGCTATCATGGTCGGGATGCTTAACAACTGCCTGGCTGAGATGACAACGTACATGCCCGTGAGTGGTGGTTTTATAAGATTGGCAGGGAAATGGGTTGATGAAGCTTTTGGGTTTATGGCTGGATGGAATTTCTTTATCTATATGGCGCTTACGGTGCCGTTTGAGATTTCTGCCGTCAATCTACTGCTGGAGTATTGGCGAGATGATATCCCGGTTGTTGCCGTCTGCATTGCCTGTATTGTTGCTTATGCGTGAGACCATATTCACCCCCTATCTCTTGAATGAATACTGACCGGAGCGAATTCGGATACAGATTGATTAACCTCCTCGCCGTCGGCACGTACGGAGAGGCTGAATTCTGGCTGAGCGGGGGCAAGGTCATCTTGATCTTCATGCTGTTCGTGTTTACATTTATCACAATGGTCGGAGGAAATCCACAAGGAGATGCATATGGATTTCGCCATTGGAATACACCCGGGCCTTTTGCAGCCCATGACGGTGGAGACAAGCTTGCCCGCTTTGAAGGCTTCTTAGGCGCACTATGGATTGCCCTATTCACGGTCGTTGGGCCGGAGTATATATCCATGGTGGCAGCAGAGGCCAAGCATCCTCGCATCTACATTAAAGAGGCCTTTATAACAGTCTACTGGCGCTTTGGAGTGTTCTTCGTAGGAGGCGCCCTATGCGTTGGTATTCTGGTCGCATATAACGATCCCCTTCTCGCCAGCGCCATTGAAAGCGGCAAGTCGTCGGCTGCGGCGTCCCCTTACGTGATTGCCATGTCTAATCTCGGCGTTGGCGTGCTGCCCCATATTGTCACTGCTCTTATGGTAACTACCGTCTTTTCCGCTGGGAATACCTACACCTATGCCGCCACTCGAGCACTCCACGGTTTGGCGGTTGGAGGCCAGGCACCGCGCATATTCGCTAGGACGACTGCAAAGGGTATACCTATCTACAGCTTCGGCGTTGTGATGGCCTTCGCCTGCCTGTCTTTCCTCCAATTATCTGGTGGTTCCATGCAGGTACTGGAATGGCTGATCAGCATAACCACTGCCAATATCCTGATCGACTACATAATTATCACGACCACCTACGTCTCTTCCTATCGAGCTTGCAAGGCTCAAGGCTTCGATCGATCAAACCTTCCCTACTTCGGTCGGTTCCAGCCATACTCTGGCTATATCTCGCTCGTCTGGATTATTGCCATGGCTGGGTGCTTTGGGTATGAAAGTTTCACGCCGTGGTCTACGTCTACTTTCTTCCTTAACTATACGATGGTGCTGCTAGCGCCTATTATGTTCATCGCTTGGAAGGTATGGAAGAAAACGAGGTGGTTACGACCGAATGAGCTGGACTTGACGTGGGAGGCGGAGCTCATAGCGGCGTATGAGCAGGCGGAGGAAGACCAGCCGACGGGCTTTTGGAGGGAGATGGTTCAGATGGTGAATTTCAAGCGCTTTTATAGTAGGGACACGGGGACCGTGGTTTAGCCCGACAATTTGAGTAACTTGAGTGTGAAACTAGTCTTTATATAACATATGTCGAGAAGCGACGATTTCTCACAGTATATACTCAGCCGTCTGACGATTACTCGTATATCATTGAATCAAATACCAATGCCCTCCAATAAACCTGCTGAGTTCGAGATCCATTCCGACATCAGAGCATCGTTTAAATCAGGGCCCTCCATTTTCTCTGCACCGACGGCCAGCCACTCCTCTTTGCCTTTGGCGTTCCATAATTGGAAATGTTCTGGCAAGGGAAATTGCAAGTCGTGTGGTTGAATATCCCGGTTCCCAGACCCTGTCTGCAAAATGTCGGTACCAACGCCATGCTTGGGTGATTGGCTAAACGCCCTGCACACCTTGAACAGTGCAAGGTTAAAATGCTTGACTTCCTCCACAAAGACCCAGTTTAATGTTCCGATGTCATGCGGTGAGCATCGGGATAGCATTTTGGGGTAATAGAACATTCCCATCTTCTTGCAGCTCGCCACAAGGCTAGTAAGAAGATTGAGATCGCCAGGGGGCAGACAGGGTTTCAGATCCAGGCCAAGAGCGCCACAAGGCTTGACTAATCCGGCGAATATGATATGTAGTAGAATGGCCTGGTATGTAGGAATAGGCCATGCGCAGGAGTTGCAGGTCTGCTCTGATTTGGAGGCGTCCCATGCGTCCTGTGGTCCATACTTAGTAACACGTCTTCAATACAAAAGAGTTGGCAGCGTACTGTCTGGTCGCGTATAGCCGAGCCAAGCAGATTATGCAGCTCAATGGCCTTTGCTTCTGCGTTCGGTTCCTGGCTCATCCAAAGGCCAAGCACGACCATTGACTGGATAAGCAGGGGTGCTTCGTATTCGCTAAACGAGGTCCGGTGAATGAATGACCAGTGGGGATGGAATAGTTCCCAGTAAAGATGTAGATAATGGCTTTCTTTTGCTGAGCGATTTGTCTGCAGGGAGGCGCTATCTTGCCACGATGCTGGTGGCCTGTGGTCGATAGATTCTCTCTCTCCGATAAGCGAGCAGTCAATTCTACGTCTGGAGCATTCTGTACACGGATTCCCTCCCTCACATCGGACTTTCTGGTTTCGACAATGTGTACATGCGCGTTTGACATGCGGGGGTTCAGTTATATCATGCATCTGATGCATATGTCGCCGTAGGGTATCCCTATGCACCTACATCAGCGCTCCTGTTCTTAAGGGGAGTAAATAGCCTCCGTTACCTTCGGCCAAATTCATGCTCACATACTATGCAACGGAGAGCCTGCTGGTGGTGCTGTTTCTCATGCCGGCGAAGGTGCTCTTTTCGCTGGTAGCTCGCAATGCACCCACGAGAGCCACATCGAAACGTCTTTGGGGGCATTCTCGTCTGACGTATCCCTGAAGGAGTCTTAGTGGCCTCTTAGTGGATCGATTATTGAGAATTGATCATTCAGGTGCGTTGCCGAATGTCTCCGGCAGGATCGTCGATAGCCACAGGCTTAGTAAGGGCGGTATCGCGTCATTAAGACGGTGTATTTGTTCGATGCTCTGTTAACTCAGCTTATGCCAAGATAAAAAGAGTTGTTTGGCATCAGTTGGAAGGACATTGCTCGGAAAGCCCACTGGAAACCCTCCGGAGAGCCCATCGGAGAGCCCATCGGAGAGCCCACCTTATATAGAGTATTTGTATAATCAATTTATTAATCAATCATTTATGCCACCACACCATTATTCCATTGCATATAAAGTAGCACATCTCATCACAGTCGATTCATTCTCCATACAAACCTAATCTACTCAATTTCATCATGCCTTCTATTCTCGTCGCCGGTGCCACTGGCAACACCGGCCAAGGAGTCGTCCGGACCCTATCCAACCTGCTATCCACAGGCAATGCCCTACCCAACCACCAGATTATCGCCCTCACGCGCTCCCTCCAAAGCCCAGCCGCACAGAAACTAGCCAAACTCCCAGGAGTACAGGTCCTCGAGCAAAACTGGGTCGAGATCACCCCCGACTGGCTGAAATCTCACTCCGTCGTCAGAGCCTTCATCGCATCCCATCTCAACACAACCCAATTCGCAGAGGAATCTACCTTCCACGTCGCTGCCCTGCAAGCAGGCGTGAAATACGTCGTCCGCACCTCTACTAATGCCCCGAATGTCCGTCCCGATTGTCCGGCTTACTACCCGCGTTCCCACTGGGCTATTGAAACAATGCTTGCTACCCCAGAGTTCAGCGCGCTGCAGTGGACTTCCCTGCAGGCGAATATGTTTTCTCCGTTCTGTCTGTTTTCTGCCGCTGAGTTTATCAGGAAGTACCGTGAGACTGGGGTGCAGGGGACCCTGAAGCTGGCTATATCCGCGGATGCGCCTGTTGCTATGGTTGATCCTGAGGAGATTGGGGTGTTTGCCGCCCATCTTCTCACCTTACCCGATCCGTCCGCTCATAATAAGGCCCGGTATGTTGTTAATGGACCCGTGGACACTAATGGGAAGGAGATCGTGGGTTGGGTGGAGGCGTATATCGGTGCGAAGGTGGAAAATGTCAGTTATGAAGACATGTCCGATCTGAATTCTTCGCCGCTGGTCCAGGGTTTGATGAAGAATAACTCGCCTAATGTTATCAATTCCATCCAAGCCTCTCCTTTTCCAATGTGGGCGGGTGAGTGCTCGATTTCTACGACTAGCAAGGCGGTGCTGGAGCTTGCTCCGCCGCAGCACACGCCTGAGCAGGTCTTGCGAGGTATTCTTGAGGTTTAGGCAGGGTCCTCGGTAATCGAAAAGCGACAGTGTACATATCTGTACCTAGATCTTTGGACAGGCTGTTTCTTGAGATGGAATATTACTAGACTACCTTATCCATATAACCTAGGCTAACAAAGTAATTGTAGATACAACAATACCCAGATTTTGAATACAAGAAGGCTTAGAGATCCTAGAGGTTAATTAACTACCCTGTTCGCAAATTCCTGGTCAATAAAGCCGCTAGGCATACCCTCATAGATAAGCAAGTAATACGAGGTACTATGTCCGCCCCGACAGCAAGAGCCGAAGCATTGATCGCCTTCCAAGTCAGCAGCACTCGGCAATGTCCGGAATGCAACATACTATATCGCGGGCCCGATCCCGACGGGTGGCTGGTGTATGGAGGGGGCGGCTCATCTCTAAACACATCAGTGCCATTCCCACTGCATGAGCCCACTGCACATACTCGGAGTCACGGATAGACTTAGAAGCAGATGAACTACCAGATGGTGTTTTGCTTTTCACCTTGCAAGAGGAAAAGAGACTTTGCAGTTTAGCCTTCCAGCGAGAGGTCTCCTGCTTTTCAGCCATGATCATATAGACAACATTCAGTCTGTCCAGACCAGTCACGAGGACGGGTCCTACCCGTATTAATAGTACTGGACATCTGCATGGAGTTGCGTACTGATGCAAGGGCGGGGATACTTCCTCTGTTTAGCTGATGTGATACCTGTGAGTTCGCCGAAATCTGCAGTGCGTTCGCCGAATGGGCTGTCTCGAATAGGAAAGCCATCTACGGTTGCTCTTGCCCTAAGATGGGATGTCCTAGGAAGGCGCGATGGATCTCTGAACGAAGAGGGAAAGGACGACCGAGTCCATGGGTTGTTCCTTCCTCGTCAGTGATAGCTCCTGCTGCTTATTATAGGAAGGAGCACGATCATGGCCGCTTTTAGTGTAGCTGGGAGTGGAAATGGTAAACATGTAATTTTACTATGTTGCAAATGCTATGCGCTATGAAATGATTTCCGTTTCGCTATAGACATTCAATGTCTACTCATAAAATACCAAGCATCTAACCTCAATACTCTGCCTCGGCGGCGCATCCTCCGGCGTCTGGGGATCCAAGAACGCCGTATGTCCAGCCCCATGTGCAATTCCCGTAGTCCCAGTCATAGTCTGGCTGCGCGAGTCGAAGCACTTAATAAACATGGCCTCGTCCGGCCTCATGTCCTTCTGGTAGTAGAAGCGGTGGCCCTCGTTTGGCGCAATTGAGTAGGTCTCGCCTTTTGCCTCGTATCCCTCTGTTGAGCTGGACGAGTCGGGAGCCTGCGGCTTCTCTTCCCCTGTTTCCCCTGGTTTGGCGTCTTTGGGATAAAGCAGGTCTACCTTGACGAAATCTGATTCGGCCATGCTGCGCCAGTCGATTACGGCAAGGGGGAAGTCTGTTGCCGGATTATCGATGGGTCGCCAGACGTTTATGATCTGGTATCGCTTCTTTAATAGGTCGTCGACTTCATCTGGTGGTAGGTGTCGTCGCACTCGTTGTTCAGCGGCCCAGGGTGTCTGGTCGACGTGGACTAGCTGGACTGGAGCGCGCGGAGAGGACTTCTCGCGCCGTCTGATAGTGTGGTCGAAGAGGAAGACTTTCTTGATACCGGGGAGTTTCTCGCGCAGCAGTTGCTCGACCTGGCCGTAGTAGTTTGTCGTCACCCAGGATGCATCGTTGAAGTTGTTCTCCTTGCTTGGGCTGTTGTATACGGCGAACCCGCTGTTGTCGGTGGAGAACTCGCTCTCGCGTCCTCGGATGTTCTCGACCGAGCGCGTCTTGTCGATCAGGGTGTAGGATGAGCCCGGTCCATCGACCTTGCCCCAGGGCTTCTTGAACGGCTCTGTGGCGTGGGGGTCGTACGAGGCTGGGTCGATGTATTTGAACACGCCGGTTGTCATTATTACTACAGTGGGCTAAGATATGTTTGAGTGTTAACAGCGGACGGATGTACAGATTATTGGATTGTTATATAAATAACTGTGACGATGACGTTGGCTGACAAATGCAAGGATCTCCCCGCTTCTGCCAAGTCCGGTCATCCAGCACTCTTATTGGCCAGTTCTCTGAAGATTTGTAACTCAACTGAAAGGGGCTCTTACAGCAGCAATTAACCAAACACCGAGTGGGGAATGGCCTGGAATATTCCCAGCATCGGCTATGTGGGATGAACACTTGCAGTATACCCTGTGGGCACGTGTAGCACTGGGCAGTGTTTGCTATCCCATCTTATTAATTCTTCGGCGATCAGTTCAAACGCCAAGGTAAATATGGGGCAAGGATACGAGATCAAAGATCATGCGTACAATGCAAGAGACGATCGCGAATACCGCTAGTGGCTTTGATGGTCGAATTGTTTCAATAGATCAAAGTATAAACTAAGTTAATAGTTTATTGGGGTTTGCGCTGCAGATATTTCGCAGTTCTGGGTGTTCCACTCAACTGCACTTAGCGTACATGTATATATATTTATATGTACATACATCGAACCTGACAACAGCACGAGGAGGAATTTGTTGTTCGCTACAAGTGTAATATCTTACGTAGTTTTAAAACAGAAATTATTCTAATATAAATTAATTAAATAACCTAAGCGCCTCATTCACGACCCCATCATAATAAGGGCACATCACATCGGAGCCCAGGAAAGAAGGGAATATAAACATAATACACTGGACAGTCAAACCGCCCCTACAGGATACTCGTACTCTTGGCCGCACCAGGGAACAAATCTATGATAGCGTCCCACGCGGGCTTGCCACCAAGCTGCATATCCTGGAACGCAGGGCAAGCCAGGTCAAGCAGCGGGATGGCCAGGGCCTTAGTGAGGAAGTCGAGAGGAACTGCAAGAGTCTGGTAGATACCAGCAAGCGCATTGGGACTGGCGAACTTGAGGATCTCGAAGATGAAGCAGAGGAGGTTGTTGTCCTCGAGGAGGGTGGTGGCGTTGAGAACGCCGCCGGTGAGATCGGACAAGTCGAGGCCGGTGAAACTGTTGACGGTGCCCGTGTTTCCGCCGATGCTAGTACTGTTAATATGACTTATATAAATGGGGAATTGACAATCAACATACCTTGCAAGCTCCGGGTACTTCATGGTCCAGTCGAGGAGGTCCACGTTGAGGTTGAGAAGACCCCAATCCATAGGCCTCCTGTACCAGTTTTCAGGGAGACGCTCCCAGCCTCGTCGGTATTCAAGGTTATCATCATCGTCTCCGTACACGGCGAAAAGGTTGCGAACAATTTGTTTCGCTATACATCATTAGCGACTATCAAAAAGCAACTGGGGAAGTCATACTCAAGACGCCATCAGGATTCTCCGTAGTGTGGTTCCTGAACAGCCTGCCTGCAAAGAGATATCCAGCATTACGGGCAAGGAAGCCGGTAACAGGTCCGTAATAGAAGTCAGGGTTCGTAGCCTTGCTCTGCTCGAATCGGATCGCGGCGCGCTTAGCCATCGTGTCCAGAGAGAAAGTTCCGTTCTCGTCAGCCATGGCGTACCATTCGCGGAAGAGAGTCATGTTCATCGTCGCAGCGTCGCCGGTAACGTAGAGGTCGTCGCGGGTGTTGGAGGAGTCCGACTCGACAAAGTTATGCGAGCCATTCAACCCTTGGGGTTCGCCTGTTGACGAACGTTACTTGGTGTTCGACAGGCTGTATGGATGAGATTGACTACATACCGAGCAGGCCGAGGCCATTTCCAAGAATGTTGTTGACGCCGGTATCACGGCCACCGATGGAAAAGCCTGGGTTAACAGACAGGGGGTTGCCGACAGAGATGAGGCCCATGGTGGCGAGGACCAGGGCGAGGTCGACGCCCATTCCATACACTGCAAGAGTTAGCAAGCCCTAGATGATCCCTCGGGCGCCGTACCTTTGTTGATGGCGGGGACGACTTCAAAGAACTGCGACAGTTAGTTAATATCGACCGACTAATAGTCCTGGCAACCTACTGAAACAACACCACTCCGCGGGATATACCCATGGTTCGCGAGAGCATTGAGCCCAGGGCAGGGACCGCGCTGGTCGCCATTCTCATAGTCAGGAGGGTGGAAAGCATGCTCCCCGGTGACTATCTGGTCAGTTACGGCTGGGCCTACGGAGAGGAGTATTCATACTATCAATGGGCTCGTCCATAGAACTAAAGAGACGCTTCTCATGTTGCTGCTCCTTCAGCATTTCCACAACCTCCGCTGGGAGGTTTTGCAGATGCTGCTCATGGAGCCGCTTGTGGCTATGTCCATGCTCAAAGGAAGGGAAGCTGGCAGCACAGGCTGCGAACAGAGCGAGCGACCACACTTTCATGGTGTTAAGGAGAGACTTGAAAGTGAACAAAAGAAAAAAAAGAGTCAGAACGAATGAGAGGCGGTGTTTCAGTAATCAACAGGCACCGATATAAGGGAACTCATGGCAGCAGGAACCGGCAGGGGTTCAAGACAACCACACGGAGTGCGAACGCATTGATCAGCGCAGTTTAATAATTGGCTTTGCATCACAGGCACAAATGAGCTTGACAAAGGTACCTTTTTTGCGGACTCAGCCTGCCTGATTCACGACAACCTCGCACAACGGTGCTCCGGACCCAGTTTTGCAGCCGTCAACACGGCTGGTTATTCTTCAGGTGCGGACAGTGGAGCGTCGGACAGCCCCATAACGGATGGGACAATGACAGCCAGACAGAGAATAAGTGGCCCGTGTCAACAAGCTCTGATCTGGGGTAGGGGCGGCACGCAGGCTGTTGAGCTCCTGACCAATTTGGCTGGCTGCTGCAGATCGCAATAAGGAGCACAGTCTCGAATCTCTCGATGCCTGCAGAATGCATGACTCGCCCCTATGCAGCTCGACCGGCGCACTGGTTAGGGCAACTGTGCACGATGAGAACGGCTCCCTGGCATGGCCAAATTATACGGGATGAACAGGAGAACTATTCATCTAATGCAGCTTGGCGGCGCCCCGAGCCCATGGACGGGAACTGCTCGTGGCAGGGCTGGACGCCTATCGTTATTGATTTGCCATTTGGCTCTGAGGATCGATTCAGTCCACGGATAATGTTGGGAGATGCGTGGCTATAGCTGCCGGTCTCAGGCCGAGCAAAGCATCCTACCAACTTTATTCATTCCCTCGTGTCCCTCTTTTATCCCTGTTGCTCTTGTGGTTCTTGTTCTCGTTCTTGTTGTTCCTGTCACTCCTTTGTTCCTTTTTTCTTTGTGTTCTTCCATTCTTTACAATGCGATTGTGGTCAATTGTGGCCCTGCTGGCCATCTGCACAATGGCTGCAGCGGCCAGCATGGAAGATCTGGCCAAGGCTCTGCCGCCATGTGCTGTGCGTTCGAGTTTCATATTGAGGAGTTGGCGCTAACCGGTGTCAGTTGCAATGCTTCATGAAAGCGATTCCTGCGTCTCCGTGCGCTGCGACAGACCAGGCCTGTCTCTGTACAGACCCGGGCTTTAATGCAGACGTCGAGACCTGCGTGCTGGGTGCTTGCACCATTCGCCAGGGCCTAAGTAAGTCTCGTATTACATCCACAGAGTGCACGCACATTTTGACCGGACAGCGACGAAAAATGTCACCTATACAATGTGCGATATGCCCGTCCGCGACCGCACCCATATCGTTTCGGTATGTGGTCTTGCGGGCTTAGGACTGGCGTTCCTTGCCTTCGCTTTGCGCATTATCGCCAGACTTCCCTGCTGTGGAGGGCAGCTTGGTTGGGATGACTGGACCATGGGGCTGACAATGGTACGTCTATTGATTTGGGAGCGTTCGACGGTTATATTGACATGTTCAGATATGCGTTATTCCGCTCTCAGTCTTGTCGTGGGTCTGTAAGTAACTGAGTATTCCTCATCCTTCGCGGAGTCCGATCTGATGTGATTCTTAGTGGCCGATGATGGGCTTGGTCTTGATATGTGGACGGTGCCATTCGACAAGATCACTCATATTCTCTACGTAAGTCGAGTCATACACTCCAAGACGCATCGCTAATACAGCACAGGTTTACTTCTGGGATGAATTGCTTTACCTCTCCGCGGTTGGGATGACCAAGATATCCATTCTCTGCTTCTACCTGCGCGTGTTCCCCCGCCGCGAGATTAGGAGGCTTATATACGTCGCCATCGGCCTCAACGTTTGCTACATCCTCGTGTTCAACATCATCACCATATTCCAGTGCAAACCGGTCCAGGGCGCCTGGCTCCGCTGGGACGAGGAGCACAACTTCAAATGCAACAACGTCAACGGGCAGGTTTGGTGTTCAGCTATCTTCAACATCATCCTCGATGTCATGGTCATGGCACTGCCTCTGCGCGAGCTTTGGATGCTCAATCTGTCCTGGCGGAAGAAGGCCTTTGTTATGTGCATGTTCTCCCTCGGAATCTTGTGAGTATCCCGTTCCCCATGCAGAGAGAGTCAGTGGCGCTGACAATGATGGTTAGTGTCACCCTGGTCAGTATCATCCGTCTTGACGCGTTGATCGTCTTCGCCAACACTACAAACCTTACCTGTAAGTGCCGTCCCCCGCCCCGCTGGTTTAGGAGAACATACCCCTGACATGTGCATAGGGGACTACGTGAAAGTGGGCTACTGGAGCACCATTGAAGTCCATGTTGGAGTGATCTGCGCCTGTCTCCCGGCTATGCGGTCGCTGTTCCGTCGCCTCATGCCGTCCATATTTGGGGATACGCAAGCAGGGACTTCTCAGAGGGGTAGGACAAAGTCTACTGGAACAGGCTCGCGGAGTGCCCTGAAACACGGGGACGATCACTTTGTGCCACTGGTGGACATGAACGGGGGCTCGGGTATGGACCACAGTGACCGGGAGCATAATGGGCGGTTCTAGATAATTCTTGTTTTCGTACTGGTTGTAAATAAGCCTCGCCACGGGGTATAATGGAGATCTTCGTTGAATTTAGTAATTTGCAGTGGGTACTTGGGAAGGGGGCCTGATAATGACATTGTCCGTCGGAAATGTTGTCCCCTTCTTGTCCGGCCGTGTTATTATGAAGGGACTCCACAGCCTGGAGGCGCTGGAAGACAGTCTATAGGGGCAATTGGGGATACTGCATTGGCTATAACGTAGTCAAGGCCTTCTCCAACCCTGGGGATCAACGTCCAGCCCGTAATAGTGGATAGGGGAGGCGAAATTGGCTTTCTGCAGGATTCTCACAGGCACCAGCCTGCCCAGTAGCAGGCTAAGCAACGGCCATTCTGGACTGGAACCTTTCTGCGGCGCAGAGGCCAAGACTCAGGTCCTGCCCTAGTGGGGAGTCCCTTCTCCACTGCTGCGTGCGCTAACTTTTGTCTCATTTAAGTCTGCGCTAAAGACTGTTGGGCCGCCGTTCCGCTGCGTCTCTTTCCTATTAAGGACAGAGATGAGATCCCTGGCGCCTTGGCCGCATTACTCTGCGACACCGGTCGAATCCTTCATTCCAACAAGCCGGCGCGAACTGGAAGGCCCGGGTGTGGGTTTGTGAATGCGGATTGACTTTCCGCTTCATGCAGGCTTCGTCGCGAGCTTTCTCCAGGGAGTATGACTCCGTACAGCGTAGTCAGGAGAGACCGTTGACCATGGACAGGGGGCGCCGGAGTATACTGGGGGCTATAATACCGTTGTATGATAATCATATAGCCGCCCAGCTTTGTTGGCGGTGCGTGTGCTTTCTTTTTGCAAGTCGTTCTGCGCGTAATCAGCCTTGTGTCGTTCGTTTGTTCCTTCTTGTCCATTCAGTTCTCCATTGCTTGCCACAATGCTGGTCAAGGAGCTAGGCATCGCGTCCTTGCTGTCCAGCCTGCTATGGAACCCTGTCCTGGCAGTCCACGGACACCAGCACACCCATCGCAGCTCCAACTCCAGCGCCGAGTATGACTATATCGTCGTCGGCTCTGGTGCGGGTGGCGGCCCCCTCGCTGCTCGTCTGGCACGAGGCGGACACAAGGTCCTGCTGATTGACGCTGGCGATGACCAGGGCGATGCTCTGCCGCAGCAGATTCCGGCTATGCAGCTGCACTCTACTGACTACGAGCCGATGCGATGGGACTACTTCGTGAACCACTACGAGGATCTCGAGCGGCAAAAGAAAGACCACAAGATGGTCTACCGGACCTCTGACGGCGAGCTGTACCGAGGGCTTAACCCCCCTGAGGACGCTGAACCGCTGGGCATTCTGTATCCTCGTGCTGGTACTCTCGGCGGATCCACGACGCACAATGCCATGGTGTAAGCTTCCTGCCGACGACTATAGATAGCAATACTGACTGTTCAGTACAATCTACCCTTATGAGCGCGACTGGGATGACCTCGCCGCCCTGACAGGCAACGAGACCTGGAAGGCCGACAACATGCGCGACTACTACAAGCGTCTCGAAGACAACCGTTATGCCCCAAGCGACATCGTCAACCACGGATTCGGCGGCTGGCTCCAGACCTCGCTGACCCAGCTCACCCTCGTCATTGAAGATCTTAAGCTCCTCTCCCTCGTCATTGCCGCCGGCACAGCCGCAGGCCAGAACCTCGTTGGCAAGGTCCTCAACACTGTTACCGGCCTGGCAGGGATTCTGGGCCGCGATCTCAACACCGGCTTCTCGTGGAGGGACAAGGATATGGGACTCTTCCAGGTTCCTCTCGCTGTCAAGGTCCCAGAGTACAAGCGCACCGGTCCTCGGGACTTCATCATGGACACCATCGAGGAGGGATACAAGCTCGACCTCCAGCTCACCACCCTCGTCAAGAATGTCATCTTCGATACATCCGGCGCTACCCCCCGTGCTATTGGTGTTGACTACCTCGAGGGCAAGAGTCTCTACCGTGCAGACCCCCGTGCTGGCTCCGCCAAAGCCGGAACCCCTGGAAAGGCCTTCGCATCAAAGGAAGTCATTCTCGCCGCCGGAACATTCAACACGCCCCAAATCCTCAAGCTGAGCGGTATCGGCCCCAAAGCTGAATTGGCCAAGCACAACATCGACACAGTCGTCGACCTCCCCGGCGTCGGCAAGAACATGCAGGACCGCTACGAGGCAACCCTCATCGGCAAATCCCCCACGGACTTCGTCCTCACCACAAAGTGCACTTTCCTTGAGGAGACCCCTGACCCTTGCTACGAGGACTGGAAGAACGGTGTCGGTTTCAAGGGAACATACATGACCAATGGCATCGCCATTGCCGTTATCAAGAAGTCGTCTGTCGCCGAGCACGACGAGCCTGATCTGCTCATCTCTGGTGCTCCTGGTAACTTCATTGGATACTATCCCGGCTTCCCGCAGGAGTGTCTCTCGGATGCCCAGCACTGGGCGTGGATTGTGCTCAAGTCTCGCTCCCGTAACAATGCAGGCACGGTTGAGCTGCGCTCCACGGACCCCAGGGATATGCCGCTTATCAACTTCCGCTCGTTTGATACGGGTGTTACCACGGATGGTGCGGACGAGAAGGATCTCCAGGCTGTCTATGAAGCCATGGAGTTCTCGCGGGATATCTTCGATAACCTTGTCCCGCTTGACGGAGATTTCACTGAGTCCTGGCCTGGTCGGGAGAATGTTACCAATGAGAAGGAGATGAAGGATTGGATTAAGCAGGAGGCCTGGGGGCACCATGCCTGCTGCACTGCGCCGATTGGAAAGGATGACGATGAGATGGCGGTTTTGGATGGTGACTTCCGTGTCCGCGGAGTTGATGGACTGAGAGTTGTTGATGCCAGTGTCTTCCCCAAGATTCCTGGGTACTATATTGCGCTGCCTATTTATATGATCTCTGAGAAGGCCTCGGATGTCATTCTGGCTGATGCTGGGAAGTGGTAATTTACTGCTAAAATATTGTAATACTACACTATGAATCTCATTAACTTCTAATATTATCTTTCTACCTTTTTTGCTCCAGGCATTCTGAGTATAATTAGCATACTGATATCGCACAGTAAGTACATCGTTGGTACGGACGACTGACGGTTTTGTTCGTACACGCCGGAATTCCATTTGAGGGTGTGGCACTGAAGGCGTCTGGATTCGCTTTAACGGCATCATTGGAGCTAATATGCCGATGGCCCGATTATATTGGCTGGCATCGGAAGACGTATTGCACAGCAGGTCTTCGCTAAAGATCGAATATTCATCCGCGGTAATGCAGCCACACCCACAGCAGTGGCGCCGCCCAGGGACTCAAGACGGGCATCCATGCTGGAGCGAACCGGGCTGGGAAGCTTGCTCTCCAGGTTAAGAGACCCGACTAGCGACATGTGGTTAGCCCTGAATGTATGAATGCAGTGCAAACGTTTATCGGCTATGACACAGACATCGCAACCCTAACGTCGGCAAATGGCCGGCCTGATATAAGGGAGACCGAAGTTCTGATCCACATAATACGCTCAGCAAAAAGTTCGAACAAACTGCCTCGCTCAACACTGGAATAGGAATATCCTATCCAAACAATGTGATCGATGATAAGTCACAACCGATATCGCTATCCGTACGGGGAGCGGGCCGGACGTCGAGTTGGCCACGCCTGGGAATAGCAGGAAAGCCCACATGTAGGGGCTGAGGCTGAACTGGACCAAGTTTAGGGTCCTTGTCTTTGCCGGAATTATGGTATGATGAGGCCGTCGCTGTCAAACCCGCAGAGGTTCCTGCAGCGAAACAAGAACCTGGGGAGCCACCCGGCCAGTTAGTGGTTGACGATCAGCATTGTCGCCAGGGCTTCTGAGTTTGCCAAGCTGGTATATCAAAGAACAGGAATTCGCTTCAAGGCGGATTTACTATAACTGTAAGTTTATTCCAAAGCCTAGCGGTACATCAAGTATCTGGGGAGCGGAGCTACTGTTGGGGTCGTCAGGGCAAATAATGATCTCGTCCTGTTCGAGCACAGAGCTTTGTAGGGCCTGGAGGAGGTCTGTGATTAAACGCATGGCTCCGTTCTCGCGGTGGATGACATTATTTGGAAAAAGCAATATCCAAATGTATCGAACCGGTCAGATAGTATAGGATTTCCTGTTTGGTGATCTGGAAGCCATCTAGGCTTTCGCGAGCCATAAGCTCTAAGGCGTGGTTGTGGCGTTCACGGAGCTCGGCCTCAGAGAAGTTGAGGCTTTCTTGAACGGGGGGATCTTTTAACAGCCATTGTTAAGTTTGTTTGTTAGAAGGTATGCACAGGTCAGGAGTCTATTTTTATATATGCCCTCCAACGGCCCCCAACGCCAACAGGATAAATCCCACATGCTCACACCCTGGAACACTTTCTTGACGGTGTTCGCACATGTTCCCCGTGGTCATCTTGGCTGCTGGTGGTTGTAAAGCCCGAGAAGCCGTATAACTACAGCGTTAATAACGAAGTAGACCGAACATCACGATGTCTTCTGGAATCTCGTTACATTTCTATATTAAGTTAAATGCTGCGCCATCCTCCTCCCGACGTCATCTTGAATTCCACGATCTTGGCGGGTTGACGATGAGCGAAACAGCTGCTCGCATTGGCGACGATCCCCAGCACAGCCCTGTCGAGTTCCACATCAGACACCAGATTCGCTGTCGCCAAGATCTCACCTTCAGACCCTGAAAATTAAACCGATCCCCTGCCGAAGGTCGATAATGTTTTCTCTCTCCATGCGGCTGCAAGGAGGGTATTGTCTCCCTCAACCGTGAGGCAGTATGTTCCGCCGTACGGACACTCTAGGGCAAAAACGCAGCCTCGTCTCTACCCTGACCTTCTCGACATGGATGTCCGACACCGCGCCCAAAGTTGAGCCGGAGAATGCAGGCGCAAGCACACCCAACAGCCGTTCGTGGACGAAAGGCATCGTGTTCTGTTCCTGGGTTATGGGCACGGTGCTCTCCATCAATATCATCCTAACAATTATCGCGGCGGGGATTGCATATTCTAGGAATGGTGCAGATGATTTCTCCTTTGCAGCGATTTATACAGGGAGCTGTTCCAGATCAAAGAATTGGACAACAGGACTGCATCTTGTTATTAATATCTTAAGCACGGCCATGCTTGGTGCCAGTAATTACTGCATGCAATGTCTTGCTTCGCCATCGCGTGCGCAGGTCGACGAAGCCCACAGTCAGCGGAGATCCGTCGCAATTGGGGTCCCTAATATCTGGAACCTGGTTCGAAGACAACGAGGGAAAAGGCAGTTTCTTGGTGGGCTGTTGCTGGTTACATCGCTGCCCGTTCATATGATTTACAACTCCGCCATCTTCTTCGCCTTTGGGCCGACGGAATACAGCGTCGTGGTAGGGACTGGTGACCCTTTACAGAGCAGTGGGACAGAAGATTGGAACAACTGCACCGAGCTTATCGGTATGGATGTGCCAACCCTCAATGCCGAGCTCGGCCGGTCAGATCTGAAAACACTCTCTAATCAAGAGTGCATCGACACCTTTGCGCAGGACTATGTATCCGGCCAGAGGCTGGTTGTCCTGGTCACAAAAAAGGAACTGCCACAGGGCGAGCCTGTCGTGTTTATGCTCGGGGGAAATGCCGCGGGATTCAGCGGCGGTGACGGTAACGCCTACAAATGGATGTGTGGTGGGGAGAATGACTGCAGCAAGGACATTGCAAGTAGCATGCTAAACGGCGATGAATGGACTATCCAGCCATTGCAATGGTCGACCCCAACCATAAGGATGGAGGTTCCTACTCAGTTTGGCTTCCACAACGTCTCAGGGGAAATTTATTTCAACACGCCGGACTTTCCTGATAGTACGCCGGATACCATACGGCTGAATGAGTTTCTAAGCCAGGATATGTATGAAAAGGAGCTGCAGACGGAGCTTGATAATCCATCGAACTGGGTCAATGCCTCCTTTCCTGGAAATGTGACAATTTATGGGCATACAGCGCAGTGTCAAACACAGGGAATGGATCCGGCTAAACTGCCAGAAACTTACCCAGTCGAACACTGCCTGACAGTTCCAGTGGAAGAGAGCTGCCAATTGGTGTTTAGCCCTCCAATATGTCTCATTGTGATCGGGTGCAATATCATAAAGCTTATCTGCGCCTTGTTCACGGCCTCTGATAGCAGGGACGATGTTTTCATGACTATCGGAGATGCAATTTCATCCTACCTTACTCGTCCAGACCCGATGACAGAAGGGTGCTGCCTGCTTTCCAAGTCGCTAATCAACAAAGGGGCGAATGGCTGGCACAAGAACCCGAAGAAAAAGCCCAAGAATGGCGCTATAGATATCCCAAACTCGAGACTCCCACTCCAACTCCCTCCTCCAAAGTGGTGGTTCCAGGCCGTGGGTACAGGACGGTGGGTACTCACAATGACCATGTAGGTACCCCAGTGCAATGATCAGGGGACGTATATTAACATTCCAGATTCGCCTGCATTATGACTCCAGCAGCCTACCTTCTTCACTTGGGTATGACACAGTACTACAAGTCCGTTGGCTCAAGGACCATTTGGGACACAACCCTCGGCGAAGCAAGCCCATCAACAACCCTAGGGAACTTCCACGGTCAAAGCGGGACGTCCGCGGTATTCTCCATGGTCTTGCTAGCTAACTTGCCACAAATCCTCGTCTCACTCGCGTACTTTATGCTCAACGCCCTGTTGACAGTCATGCTCGGTGCTGTCGAATACAACAATTACAGCCGAGCTCGCAAACCATTGCGAGTATCCTGGCCCCAGGGTGGCGAGCAGCGGTCTACTTACTACCTCTCACTCCCATATAGATACAGTGTCCCGCTTCTGATTGTCTCTGCAGTCCTGCACTGGCTGGTGTCGCAAAGCTTCTTCTTCGTAGAAGTCATCCCATTTGATATGGACGGGACCCCGAGTCGGTATGGCCAACTCATAACCGTCGGCCATTCACCCGTTGCCATTATCTTTGCCATTGCCGTCGGCGGTTCACTGTTTGTTGTTTCAATGCTGATGGGCCTTCGTCGTTTCAAATCACCCATGCCAATTGCAGGACAGCATAGCGCGGCAATCAGTGCTGCGTGCCATCCAACAACTTCAGCTGCTGACGGTACTAACCACGCGCTTAAGCCGGTGCAGTGGGGTGAGGTCGCGGGTACATATTCGGATCCGACTCCTATGTCATTTTCTAACCGGATCAGGGGGGATCTGGACCCCGGCAATGGCAGTGAAGGCGCAGATCCATACCAGCTGCGGCCAGGCAATTACATGGATGCTCTTGCTGGTGTTGGGGCTGTGGGGCAGGAGTGCTATCATTGTACATTTACATCGGATGATGTGTCCGAGCCGATCAAGGGCCGTGTATATATATAACATGTATAAAGCTAATACTTCTGCCATTCTGGTTCTTTCATAAACAACTCAAAGGAAAACTGCATTGTAACATTCACTAAGAATCTCTGTTGGCATATAATGCAATACGGCTCGTGGTTTTTATGGGCGAACAGTAATATCTACCATTTCGATAAGCTCATCTATTCTGGAACGGGGCACACCACAAATATCTCGGTCGTGGTAGACTTTCTTAAGAGAGGATACATAACCAGCTCAGACTAGGGAATCATGCTATTTGGTGGTGAAGAAAACTCATGTTGTTAACGCAGCATGTAGCTGGGGATACATATTGTGCTGCAACAGTGCCCAACCTTTTGTCAGGCATTCGGAAAAGTTCATCCCACGATGATCCGTCGCGACCGTATTTGTTAGCCAACTGCCAGGGCAAAAAACAAAGAAAAAAGAAAAGAAAAAGAAAGGTGAGCAAAAACATACAACAGCTGGGATTCGCATGTGGTCACCCACCATACTACTAACCAGCCGGCGTGTGGCTTAAGTACGGCTGAGCGGACGGGAAGCCCTGTTTTCCACACCCTGTGGTCGTTTGTACTAGGTACAAATAAACTCGTAATGATATGGAGTACACGACAAAATGTTCAAGGGTTGATGGGATCTTCTGGAGTGGAGGACCGAATTATGTGACTCCGGATAACTCACAGGGACAAGCTACCAAAGATTTCAAAACCTGAGCCTGACGACCATTAAATAATCCGGATTCAATGATAGACGTATACTTCCCTGGCAATGCCGTATATTTTCTCGGACGATTTCACTGTCTTGCAGATCCTGATGAATAAAAAATAAAATATATATATATATATATATGACTTCAACACAGCAACTTGCTAGATGCCCGCGGACCAGTATTCAGGAAAACAGAGCGCCTCCTTAATACACACACATATATATATATATTCGCTAGTATTGGAATATAGTCCAAGACGATATTTTCTGAAAATTTTGCTCCTCTCAAAGGTCGAACCTCTGACACCTTTCATCTTCGGGGACTAGAAAGAGTCATGAAGGATGGGAGGTCCAGCTGAGAGACCATGAGAAATAGTAACTAACTAGCCGCTGCGAGGTGATTAATTAAACCCTTCCTCCTCTCCGCAGGGAACATCATTATATCTGTCATAAACTACGGTTCACTTCGAGTTTCAGGATCAAATCATGCAGTCAAGCGCTCTTCCAGGAATTGCTTTTAAACAGCCCTGCTCATTGTTCGAAACCGAATTCCCATTTCCTCCTCTTCATCATCCTGCTCTGGCTGATCGCGGACCGGTGGATGGATTCTCTGCTTCACAAATTTCGGGAGATGGTTAAATGCATGCTCCCTAGTCTTTATATTGACTGTTCGGCTAGTTAGTACACTCGCAAGCACACAATTACGTATCGGGGTCTATACAGATATGATTCATTTCTTCCAGGCTAATCTGTGCCGTTCCGCTTGGGACCTAGGATTCAGAAAGTTAGCAGACAGCCAAAAGAAATGGAGATTCAACTCGGGTCTCTTCTGCTGCAGCCGGACTAACCAGAAAAAATACAAGGACAAACGCCACTGCATTGAGGACTCTGTAAAATCCAGAAAATATGTCAGTGTCTCTGCCGTGGTCTGGAACATGTATGGATGCACCCACGTGAAGGCAAAAAGAAGATTCGAATGCCCGAGATGATCGTCTGCACCCAATACACTCGTCAATTTGGGCACAAAGAGGATTAAGATACTGAGGCCGAGGAAGTTCACCATGACGCTGAAGCTCATGCCGACCTCTGAGCCCATGAATATTAGAAGACATTCGATTCCAAGAGGACTCTGCTGCTTACCTCGAAACGCCAGAGGAAACACTTCAGCACTAAAGGTGAACGGGACAGGACCGGCACCAATGCCGTAAAAGAAAGTAAAGACCACAATAGCAAACGCGGCGACCAAGCCTCTTCGCGTGCTCTCATTTTCAATACGGAAAAAGCCACTGGTTGCGCACAGGGTGAAGAACATACCGCCGAGAGAAATCAGTAGAAGAACCCGACGACCCCTCCAGTCAATAAATTTGTAGGCGGGGATTGTGAACAAGAAATTGGCCAACCCAAAGCCTGCCGCCACTACTTAGAACCGAAGTACTTGTCCATAGGATGTGCATCACTTACCGAAATTGAGCCAGGCAACTTGGTCATTGCGCCCTGGCTCGGGCTTGTTACAACGAAGCTGGCCAGGCCTCGCCTGCCCCAGATCTTGAGCACTGTGAAATATCTCCGAGGAATAAAAGGAAAGAACGTTAATCTGGGATGGCTATCAGATGGGAGAAGAGAACGATGGTACACACCCCCACCTCCCTTGAAGATATTTGATGGCATCATATACTCACCCCGCAAAGCTGTTGCGCAAGCATCACCAAGAAGGCCGCCATACAGGCCCTACGGCCACGCGGAACCGCAAATAGAGCTTTAAGCCTTTGGAAAATGAGTGTGCCTCGACTTCGTCTTGGTACAGATCTTTACGCCACCATTGCTCTGGCGGTTTACCGTGGAATAGCTCCGTTTCGATTTGCAGCTGGCTGTGAATATAGTATAAATCTTTGGCAGCTTGAATATCGGTTCCTCGTAGCTGGCGAAGGCTGATGAATGCCTTTGCGTACTCGCGCTTTCGGATCAGGAATCGCGGTGACTCTGGGCACAAAAACACTAGGGTGAGAAGCATAAATGCAGGAACTGCAGCACTTCCCAGAATACCTATCCAGCTGCGCTCAAAAACCCAGTAACAGACGAACCCAACAAATATCCCGCTGATTCATTATTCAGTGTCTTGGCAGACGGGCAGGGCCCTGCTTGAAGCCGGTGGACATGCACTTACAACGTGTCAAAGAGTTGCCACATCATCAGCAGGCGACCTCGTAAGTGTTCTGCTGCTGCCTCTGCAGCAAAGACGGGGGCAATGGAAGCCTTCGCTCCGATCTTGAATACAAGAAAGAACTGATTTTTAGCCCATATATCCATCGTCATGTTGATGGTCTGTTTGCCATACCCCAACGCCAAGTAGTAAACGACAAACCAGTATTGTCTGCCACGAATGACAATGCGCAGTCCCTGCAGTTCATCGTTAGTGGGAATCGGCTCTGGACTCCTTTTGAGGCGGCTGTTTGGGAGAATTTGGCTTACCAATGACGCAGGCTGCACAGAGTACTGCCGACATAAAGAGTGCCGGGCGCCGGCCGTACTGATATTCTTGTAAGGGATCACTCAACCATGTCCCACTAATAGCGAACTCATTAGTGTATGAGCGACAACAGAGCCCGCAGTGTGATATACATGATACTTGCTGATATCCACGGTGCTGCATCAATCAAAGAAACCATATATGTCCCATGATCTGTTAACTGGCGTGAGCCGGGCACGAAGGCATCAATGAGGTGGTGGGCGGGAGCATTCTCAAAAAAGGTGTTGGTGTAGGGGATAAGATCACACTGCCATCCGCGCGAACTGGCATTAATGGATGATTGCTGCCAGCCTCTTCATTGGTGTTAGCGTCTGGGACTGGCATACTCGATGGTCGCTGGACTGGCTTACTGAATAATTGCTGCACATGCCGTAGTCAGGATGGTTGTCTTGAGCTCCTTCGTTTGCTGAAACAATCCCAATGTCTTTTCTGACTCTATGGCGCGCTTTTGGGGCCCGTTCAAGTCACAGGCCTCCAAGTTCGCAAGATCCTGTGCTATGAGCGCTCCACTGACGAGCAGCTTAACATCGACCACCTTTTCCAGTGCGGGATTGCGATCGTAAAAGTTGTGGACATCCTCTTTCAGCTCCTCGGGTGTCCTGTCCCTCAACGGATTGGGATTGCTAGATATAGCCGTGTTAGGAAAACACATATATGTTCTATATTCACCCTGAAGGTGGTGGATTGGGGGTAGTGTCCTTACCGTCGCCTTAAACCTGCGTGCCCTGATTGATGCATACCTCGAGGAAGAAGCTTCCTAACAATCTTCTAAAGACGCAAGGGGCTGGTCGTAGCGCAGCTCTAATTCAACAACACAAAACGTTTGTAGGCAAGTTATATTCCTAAACCTTGTTCTATGTGTACGGAACCCGAGCAATTAACTATTCTGTAGGATTGCGGGAGCTCAGAGCTTGCACAGACCTAGTCACTTCGCTCGAACGAAGGCCGGCCGCGGGTTGCTCACTGTGACAATGAGGCTTAAAGTCCAGCTCTCAGCTCATCAAATCTTGGTTCAGGGCTGTTGGTCCCGTGCGCCACCCCGGGGTGAGACATCTTCGTATTGTGGACCAGGGACGAATGAAGTTATGCCGCCCACCCCCCTAAACAACAAGACATCGCAGGGATGCGCATTCCCCGCTTGCAGCCTCGGAGCCAGACTAATGCCCGGGAATAGGACTTTGAAGTTTGGCTTCTTGCCTCGCTCCTTGTACAGCATGGCCAATAATTTTTATCTTGGGTCCTGATTATTCCCGAGCCGGGTTTGGACCACTACAATATATCAGACAGCCCGAATGCGTCCGCTGGTCTCGGTTGATGTTCGAAGTCGCACCCCGGATGCAGGATTGTCGTCCATGCATATCCCCAAATGGTTACCAGCCTATGCTGACATACGATTGGTGAGAGATCATGGAGACTATCGGCCGAGCAAAGCAAGAGACTGGCGGTTTGACACCGTGCCGGGGAAATGAGTCTCCCCGATTCCCAATTAGAATCGAGCATGCGGACGCTCGGTCCCCAAGGCTGTCTAGGATTAATGGGTTCGACGGACATATTCACCCACGCGAGAGCAGCCACGTCCCACACCCCCTCTTTCCCCAGCCTTGTCTGTTGGATGCAGGCGGCTCTTCCCGTGGTCCGTATCTCTTTACGAGTCCTGCCCCTTGGCCCTGGTGTCCCTAAACTCCCCAGAAATTCGGATACCTGACTTTAACTGACCGTCTCTGCTTTTTCAGACATCACGTTGTGACAATGAGTCAGATGGTGACGAATATACTCAACGAGGATGAAACAGGCTATATCCTAAAAGAGAAGCTTGAGGCTCGTTTGCACTTGATATTTCGTTATCCGATCAAGGTTGAGGTAACACACTTGCAATTGACACTGCCTCCTTTGGCTGAAACCATCTCGCTTACTATTGATCATGTCAAGCATATCAATGGCCGATACCGTTTTGTAGCGCCCAGGAAAGTGGCTCCGGTAAGGCTCGATGGCGATGATCTTGCGTCTGACTTGCTAACATTGGGGGCACTGCCCTTGGCACAGGATGAGCTTGCGTAAGACCTTCGAGAATGCGTCTGGATTCAGCCTCAAGCTTACTGACGCCAATTTGGTATAGTGACCTTCGTGAGTAGACGTCCTGGGCCGAGAGTGGTGGACGAGAGGGGGTTAATGCCCAACAATAGGTTGCATGAGAATACAATCTGGGGAAAAATGCAATCTCATCCAGAGTTAAGGACAGAGCTCTGACCTCATGTATATACTATGCAGTAGTGACTTCACAAGCCACACCAGGAGGCAAGAGACGTTCATCGCCCTCTGCTCAGCCAGGATCCAAATCTCCCTTCGATAGTGCCTTGTAAATCGCCAGTTGCCCTATTGACTGCGCCGACGAGGGCGCTAGAGCTCAGGTATATTAGATTTTAGCCTTCAGTCCTTCATAATTTTGAATTTCTCCAGGCCTCCCCCACCCCTTCATGATGTCCGTTCCTATCGAACTCGGTCGTGTGACTTCCGATGTCCATGTTCCTTCTTCGCATCCGATGTGCTCCTACAAAAGTGCTCAAGATTACTACAAGGGAACAAGACCATATCTCCGCTATCCGGCTTTTACTTCTGACTCAGAAAAATGCAACATCTACGTATTCGACAATACACTCAATGGGGTGGCTCATACATTCACCAACAGTGAAATATTTGAATCCCACATCGCAGACACGCAGAAGCCTAGCGGTCGGATAATGTATGTTTACCCTGCTGTGCACCATGTATTCATGTCGCCCAGTCTGACGGATTGCAAGTTCAATATGCTGTCAAAACTCTCTGCAGCCTTTAGGCATTACTGAGCAGGCATGGCGCAAACTCATGAGCGAGTACGATCTAGATCCCTCTTTATTCGAACTCGCTCTCTCGTTTGGAGATAAGCCACGGAGCTCTGATGCTGGCCTTGGGGCATTAAGCGTGCATCAAAAGGAAAATGGCGCGTATGGTATCACATACACCCTCTCTCTCAGCTCGGATTTGTAGCTTACTTTTAAGACATGCACTATCTCCTTCCATACGCAGAAGATGATATCAGAGGGGGCATATCGTCATGGAGGAACCGTCAAGCTTGTGTTTTCCATCGCCACGACCCGTCAGGTTCCGGAAGCCTTTGGGTTTTGCTTCATGCAAACGCGGAATCGCCGCTGCAGAAACGCATGGAGCACATCATCGCGACAAGCCCGGCCGCCCTGTTTGGACAATCGTTTTCCATGCATCTGCTGGCTCTGTCTACCTACCTAGGCGGCTGGCGCTGGTACATTCGGAGTCTGGGCGACGAGATCGAGAAGACTGTACGTTCACTTGGCTTGATGTTATCCCAAATACGCACAAAAGCCATGGAGTAGAAATGGAAACTAATGTGCTGTGTGGTAGGTCGATATAGCACTTACTCTTGATTTCTCGAAACCTCGGCCAGACGACCACATGGATGGCCTTGTCCATCTTCTCAAACAACAATACCTGGGTGATAGGATCCTCCCACTAGCGTCTAGACTGCGCAGTACACTGGTGACGCTGCGCCAACTGGAAAAGATGAATTCACTCCTACATTCGGATACGTCCACCGGCGGTGCATTCCAGACTGTCGTGGACAAACTGACGTATCATATAACGTCTCTAGAAGGGAATTTGGAAGGCATCAACGTGCTAGAACGAAAAATTCGAGCGATCTCTGATCTGGTAGGTTGATGAGGTTTCCTAGTTGTTATCTATTCATGGCTAACTTGGACTGAACCATTTATAGCTGGCGGTTTCGCTGACAGTGGAGAACCAAGCCGTGACGATAGACATTAACAACAAAATGCTGGATCTTAATAAAAAGCTTCTTAGGCTGACGGACGAGTCTCTGGATGGGAATACTACCGTTAAAACTGTCACTCTGGTAACTTTGATATACCTCCCAGCTAGCTTTGTCTCTGTGAGTATCATGTTATCAAAAGAAAACCACAAAATTTGCCAGACTCTGACGCAAGATATAGACCCTTCTTGGAATGAACCTATTTGACTACGGCAAGACGGGAAATTTCGAGATATCACCCCAGTTTTGGATCTTTGTTGTGATTGCGGTGCCTTTGACCGCGGTGACTGTAGGATCATGGTATTTGTTCAGCCGGCGAAAAGAACGATCGAAGGAAATAAATCGCACACCAGAGCTTGGTGCATGATGGAGCGATGTCGACTAACATGTTTTCCTGATATTCTTGGTTTGTGCAGGTTGATTGTGCGGCTAGAGTTGTGTTCTTTATAGACATTTGTACGAATATGTATTTGCATACACTTTGGCGTTCTTCTACAGTCAAGCCCCAAGAAGACTGCTGTTCCTTGGACAATGGACCCCGTGGGTGACAGTCCCTCGTAATTCTAATCTCACCAGAGTGTCTATTTAGACATGTGGACTGTTAATGTCACAACCGTCCACTGGATGTCTTCTCTCTTGATATGTCCGGGTATTTTCGTTTTTGAGGTGCAGATCGTATTTCTACGCGCGGATTCTTTATTGCTTTCATAAATATTTCATGCTAGTTTATTTCAGAATGGAACAGGCCCGCTCGGACTCGCCTTGCCAGCCTGGTCGGATATGATAGGTGTCACAGACAACAGGATCCCTGTCCGACATGAACCAACAAGGGACGCTGTATGGGTCACCACGGGCTTGATTATGCGAGAAATAGGGGCTATTGGTGCATCTAGGTCATCTTAGTGGCTATGTCTCCGCTTCACTTACTCCCCCCCCTTCCCCCACGGGGTGTGAATCGCCACTGCACCTCGGAGGAGGCTGTGGCGGACATGCACCTGATTATCCTTGTAGCTCAGGTCATCTAATGACTGGTGGAAGAGACAAGGAAATCCAGCTGCCTATTGTGTCCTCTGAGCTCCGTCCGTTTCCCCCTGCGTTTCCGTCTATCTCTTTCCAGATTATCAGCGAGATCTTTGGAATGGATGGCACTCGACGAGATCATCCTTCGGATACTATGCAAGCAGCGTGTCATAAAGGTATGTCCGCGCTTATTTACCGTTTCAACCCATGCTGTATCTGCTGTTGCTGACGCTGATGCTCGATACATCACCGTCAGGAGTGCCAAAAACTTTGTATCGCCGGACCTTCGTCTACGTATTTTGACACCCTTTGGGATAGAGAACATGGGCCGGTTATTTGGGGGCCGTCGACCGAGTGAAATGCGAGACCAACTTCGGGTCATGGTATCCAATGCTATTGAGAACCCGATACTTGCAAATGGGCGATTCGCGCCCCGCGACGGACTCGCAGCAATTTGGACAGTGGAGACACTTGAAGCTTTCTTCCAGAGTTATAAGCTATCCTTTCCACGAGCGTCCATCCGAAAAATTCGCAGTAATTTCCTGCAAACAATATCAATTCTCATCTATATCAACTGGGATGGCTGGGCGCGGTTTAATGAGATGTTCTTTTTATATCAGGGGCCTGAGACAACTCGGGATCGCACTGATCGCAGGATCAGACACTATGATATCCAGACCCTGACCAGGGAGGACTTTCTAGGCCCAGAGGCTGGCGGGCCGTTCTTGGACACCCGCAGCATCTTCTGCCCGATCGATATCGAAGAAGGAAGCGTTTCGACTTGGGACGATGGTTGGAGACTTCCGTTCCTTGCAGCAAAGTCCGAACGACGGGGAGGTGGAGGGTTTGGAAAGGTTACTAAGGAGGTTATCGCGGCAAGGCACTATTGTGCAAAGAGCGGCATTACAACGGTATGGATCTGATTTACATGTGTTTGTTTGCCCTGGGTATACCATGACCGCGGAGCTAACACATATCGACTCGGATGTGTATAGACCGAGGTCGAGGTTGCTCGCAAAGAGTTCAACTCCAAGATCGACTTCGACAGGGAGAGACTGAACCTGGCTAAGCTTGCTAAATGCATCGCACAGCATAAACATGTGGTGCTTCCTATTGCCACGATTACCGTCGGGCACCAGCACAACATGTTGTTCCCCCTGGCGCAAATGGACCTCGAGAAATTCCTCCAAGGACATTTGCAGCCACCAGAGATGTGCGATATGAACGATCTTCTCGACGAAGTGACAAATGTGGTGGACGCTCTGGACCATCTGCACAACCGGCTCGGCGTCTCCATTCACGGCTATCACATGGACTTGAAGCCCGCTAATATCTTGGTTTATCCGGATTCGGAGCTGACGGAACGGCCAGGGGTTGGAAAATGGAGGATAACCGATTTTGGCCTTTCCATAATCACCCCGGCGGGGAGGCGAGGTAGTGGAGATGGCCTTGCTAGGGATCGAGTCACCGAGACGAAGACCCATCTACGGCGGATGCATGGCACTTACCAGGCACCGGAAGTTTGCAGTGGGCCTGGGCTAAGCCGGCGAAGCGATGTTTGGTCATTTGGGTGTATCTTGGTTCGAGTTCTTGCGTTTAAACTGGACGGGATCGACGGACTTCGTGCTTTAGACAATCTCCGGCGAAAGACGGATGATAATATTGGATACTGTGATAATGATTACTTCGCCAGGGGTGACCCGCCTGTGCTTAACCCGCATATTGAGAACTGGATAAATGGCCTGGCGCATCGCAGCCGAGAAGACTGCCCGGAGGAGTTCCTCAACGGTTGTGTGAAACTACTCTTGTCCATTCTAAAGATTGAGAAGAATGCGCGGCCGTCTGCATCGGAAGTCAAGGAAGGCCTGGGGTCCCTCAAGGCCCTTCTCAATGTACATCAACGGCCCGCCTCGCCGTCAGAATCGAGTTCTGAAGAGGGGAGCTCTGAATCCTCACCCCCGTCGACCCAGCCTTCGACTCTATATGGAACTACCCTAGACCTAGCCTTTTTAACAGAGAGACTGGTTCAAGATATAAAGAACAACGACCTCAGTGGCATTGAGAAAATGTTGAGCCTCCGCGTGAATATTGACAGGGCCAACGAAAACAATGAAACGCCCTTAGGTGTCGCCACGGAGCAAGGAAACGAAGAAGTTGTTCAGTTCCTACTCAACGCTGGGGCCAATGTCGATGCAAGATCTGCAGGGAACAAAACCCCCCTATTAATAGCAGTACGAATGGGACACGATAGGATAGCCCGGATCCTCCTGGATCAACGCGCCAGTTTCACGGCGTACTCGAATGAAGGGTTCACTTGTATCCATTATGCGACGTGGCCCAAAACCAGCGTTGGACTCTTTCGATTGTTGATTGCCCAACCTGAGTGTACTGACATCGACATCCTAACTCAGCATGGCAAGCGCTGGACACCCCTCATGATGCTGATTAAACACTTTGTAGAAGACAAGGATTGGGAAAAGAAATTCTATGCCTTGATTGAGGCTCGGGCGGACGTCAACCGTCGTGATGTAAATGGCATTTCACCGCTACGATGTGCCGTAACAGAGGGCTGGATAACGGCAGTCAAGTTGCTCATTGAGAACGGCGCAGAACGCGAAGACTTCTCGACGGTCCCTGACAAAAAGCATGCAATGGAAGCGGAATTGAAAAAGGCTTGGCCGGCACGCCGCCCAAGTCTTGCTAGTTCTCGGTCGGGGTCAAGCTGGCGGTGGTGGAAGGGTAATCGTAGGTTTACTTTGTCATGACCATTCGACACCTGTACTTCTATTATCTCCGATGCTGAGCAAAAGGCCTTGCTGTTGCAAGGAAGAAGAGTCCCTGGTTACCTGACCCGTTTGAACTGTGGCGTATTACATGGACCACATGCCTAGCCGTCCAGCCCAGAGCCAACCTGACTTGCACAATCAGTAATTGCAGCTCATTTATTACGATACAAGGTGTTACTTAGGGCACAGTTCAGACGATGACGACCACCTTTCCAACCAACGTCCCAGTTTACCATGGTCAGGACATACGATACTTCTAGCCTATACGAGTTGAGATACTACAAGGAGATGAACCATTATTTGGCTCATAGACAGCAAGGTGATCGTATTCGGTGCTTTGGCTGGGGAGGGAAATCGAACCTGGCAAAGAACTCATCCACACTACAGCCAGGGCCTTTAATGAAACATTGTGCTGCTGTCCGGTGGTAATTGGGGGACATTCGCTGCGGGTTTCTACCCCGTCAGTTGCAGCTTGGGAAGTGGGACTCGACGGACGTCTTTGAAAAAGTCACAGCAGCGAGCAGGAGATCTTTGCTACACCATAGAGATTGACTAATTAGTGTTACTAATATGCGATTTGTACTTAGACTCTATTTATTTTGCAATCATTGAGAGATCTGACCATGATCTCAATAGAGTAACTTGTGACGATTGGAAAATGTGTGGAAACTCATGCCTTTGCTGCCATCAATGCTTCTTTTTACTGGGAAGTGGCCAGCTGTTATCCCTTTTTTTCTTTTCTCTCTTTTTTACTGCTTTCAAATTGTATGGATAACTTAGAAGTGTGGGGTGTGTCGGAGGGACTCAACACGGGTGAGCCGGCGGACGCGGCAATTAGGGCAAAATATTTATTATTCGGCAGGGTATGATTTCCCTAAGATGCCCTCCAATACTTATTTCCAACTCGTAAAACCAAATTAATTAGTCATGATCTCCAAAGGCGGCTCAATTTCCTTTTTACTAATATGTTTGTTTTGCTCCCGGGCCAGCGAGACCACACAGGAAACATTATTCTTGATCTACTCTGTATTAGACACCTTGATTGCCATAACTTCTGAGCGAACTTGTTTCATTTGTGGGGTCGTACATATAGATGTGAGGCAGAGTCGCCGCTGGATCCGTCTCCTCGATTCATACTCACATGGGCGTAGATCTGATCCAAGACCCGAATGGCCCGAAGACGGGGCGGCCCGCGCGAACATTACTGGAAGTAGGATAAGGCCGCTTTACAGACGCGTGACTCGGGTGAGATGACGATGGGTGCACGCGAGAGAAGGTGAGCTACTCACCCTGCACTCACCTGCCTCGCGTGACGTGCTCAGCTCATTACCTACCACTGATAGTTGTGGTCGGAGAGCGGGTCACTGACCCCATTGTTCAGCATTGTATTGGGCCCAAACAACCGGTTCAGTCCCCGATGCTACGCCGAAAGGAAGGAGACTCCACAGCCACCCGCCGACTGCCCCACGTGAATACCATGAGACTCTGCGTGTACACAGAGGAGGAAACTGGCATATCAACACCTTCAACATCCGGCTGCTCTTGCCTACCCGTCTTTACGCTCTCTATTTCCTCTTCCCTATGTATCTTGCTCTTCATCGAGGTCGCGGAGCGAAGGAATAACGAACTCATAGTAACAAATTATACCCACCGTGTGACGAGTAGTGCATTAGTCTTGGGCACTAGACAGGGGCTCGCAATGGATGACTCGAGATAGCGCCCCCCCCTCGAGAAAGGTCCCAAAAGTACCGTGTTATTAGCGATCAGGTGCCCCTTTTCGCGAACCCCATTTCTCAACCCCCATGGCATTGGCTTCCTGTCATGAGCGTTCCCAAGTCATCAAGAGTATCTCAGCTTGACAGCAAGATCACAGCATGTCCGGAAAATTCACCTTTCCGACAAAAGCCGAAAGCCGCTTCATAGTAGCAGACGAGGTCAACGTAACTTGGCATGTTGATGCTCCTGTGATCTCGCTCTACGAAAGCTGTGGTAAGAACAGTCGTCTATTACAAGGTGACGCTGCCCATTTGATTTCTCCTTTCTCCTTCACACTGTTCGCCTGACAATTTACCAAAAGACCAAACGAACAACAATTATAGTTATGTTTGGACTGCGACCCGTAAAGGCTACGTCGAAAGAGGCTGCAAGTTCAAGCTCCAGCCATTCACCGCCGAGCACGAGTCTTATGGCAACAATATCACCAGCGTCTTGTTTGGGGTATCGAAGAGATACACCGACGATCCCGCCCCGACCTCGTACAACTTCGTCAATGTATCATCATCACCGACGACAGAAACCTCCACGTCCTCTCCAACTACAGGCAGTTCACAACCAACAAGCACTCCGGATTCAGGAAATGACCACGGTCTATCAAAGTCGAGCAAGATTGGGATTGGGCTCGGGGTTCCATTTGGCGTATTGTTGGTCGCAGCGATGGCAGTGGGAGTCTTCATGATATATCGGCGGAAAACGCGAAAACGGGAGACTCGGGAAATAACTACAACAAATCAGCCCCGCGATGGGCTCGCGCCCCTTCCTACTTTTGCGTACAAGGACCATCATCAAACGCGGCTCTCACAGGCGGAGACGATAGGGTCGTCTTCACAGTTATCCAGCGACAATCAGAGGACGGAACGAACAGAGAGGCCGCCGAGTGAATTGATGTCGACTGGAAGGGCAGAATTGGGGTGAAAATGTCCCAAGTTTTGTGCATGATTATCTTAGGAAATTAGTGATGTCTTCGCGATGGAAGCCGGGCAGGTAGCTTGGACCTTCCCAAGACTGTCTGGTTGGAGCGCGAAATTTCCATATTTTCAAGGGTCATGGTCATGTCATGAAGTTGACATTTCCGTCGACATTTCTGTTGACCTTTCTCTTGGGTTCCTAATGATATAGGGCACTAGTCATCGAGATGGAACCGTTAAGGATGAATGTCGATTATCCCGGTAGAAGCCGGGAGTGGCACGGTACTGCTCGTTGACCTGCGCAGCAGCAACGAACTTAGGTCGATCATCCATTACAAAGCAATAGTAGCTGGGTAATTCCTCGATATAGAAAATACAGAAAATAAAGAAAAACATATATACATATATATATATATACAACAGTAGGTATTTATATAACATTACCTACTATCTCAGTTGACCGTCCATTGCACGATTGTCATGTGGCTTGTGCTCTGCTTGCACTCAAAGCCCGATCACTACCCTGCATTGTATTGAGCTTGTTGGCCATTGGTATGTATCCACCTTTACTGGAATAGCTCAGGTTCTTTTATTGCACGTCACTCAGGGAGCAAGTGGAGGGAATGCATATTTGCATTGAGGGAGAACCCAACGAACAAACTGGACAATGTCGGGGGTTTTTTGGACCCCATTGATGTAATGTCAAGTAGGGATAGACAATAGAGCACGTGTAGAAATCTGGACTAGCTTTTCCAGGTCAAAAAGGGGGCAACCATTTGGATTAAGCAGCGTTCAGGGCTATGCCACCCGGAGAGGCAGCCGTGCAAAGTTTCGGGGTGGTCTTTCTCCTACTTGATACAAGATAGTGTCGCCGCCCAACTCCATATCAGCCTGCACCTCGCACCGTTACCTGGTACGCCATGTTCCATCGCACGCATGGCTTACTTTCATCGTCTTGTCCGCTTTCACAACAAGGAAGGCCGAATCCTTCCAGGCGATATTATCGAAGATCTCATATCGCGTCCCTGGTTGGCGTTGAAGCAGATTCTTTCCATGGAAGCTCGCCGTGGACCCCGAGTTCCGCAGGGCTGGGCGTAAAGAACGTATTCCCCGGGTTGGGTCATCATTTGCCCTGTTTAGGATCTTTTTAATGCAAATATCAGGTTCTAGCCCCGCTCCCCTTCGTGTCGATTTTCGCTTGCGTTGGACTAAATTATCTGCAACAGGCTGTGGAAGTGAAGGTGGATCAGCCGTGACTCCGTAGTTGGAGGCAGGGACTGATACTGTGACGCAGATGGAAATCCCGCTGACGCTTCTCTTATTCTACAAGTCACCTGGTCCGCTGTTAAATAATTACCGAGGGGAGAGCTGCCGTTAGTGAATTGAGGATGAATAGATGCCCTGGCGGGTCCGAGTGAGGATATCCACATCCACCCGACAGCACATTGGCTTGATTATGAAGGCCAGCTGTGTGTGGTTATATGGTGCGATTGTAAGAATATCTCTGAGGACGAAAATCCCCTGGACTACGTGGTTGGGTATACAGTGGGCAATGACATTTCATCTCGGTACTGGCAGGGTGCAGCCATATCTAGTGGCCAGGCAGGCTACGCGAAAGGCTTCGATCAGTTTGCTCCTGTCGGGCCTGTGATCGCCTCACGCCAGCTTATTCTGGATCCGTCTTGTTTAATGCTGGCGACCCGCGTCAATGGAGAAGAACGGCAGCGCAGTCACACGGATGATTTGATGTTTAACGTTGCCGCTATTATCAGATTTATCAGCACTGGCCGTACCGTCAAACAGGAACGGTGATAATGACGGGCACTCCGAGCGGCGTGGTTGTTAGCATGAAGGACAGGGTCTGGCTGAAAGATGCGGACACGGTCGATGTTATTATCGAGAAGATCAGGCGGATTAGGAACAGAATCATGGTTAGAAGCTAGAAGGTGTTACCAGTTCTTGTCCGATCTCTATTATATATTATAGATGCCCTATGTCTTGTTCACAATGGCTTCGGATACGCAGCCCATTCTATGCCCATTTGCGGTATTCGCACCTCCAAATATCACGAAAGGTCAGCTTTTTGCTGCCAGAAGTCGATGTTGTCACGAATAACCGCTTTTTGCAAATGAGGGGATCGCCACGCATCAACCAATCACGCATGCAACAACATGCGCCAAGCCAGCATACTGGGATTCAACGAAAAAATCAGGGTATGGGGGCCCAAGGGATTAAGAACAGGATAGTATATAGGAGGCATTAAAATATGGGAAATAAAACAAAAACATACAACAGCTGGGATTCGCATGTGGTCACCCACCATACTACTAACCAGCCGGCGTGTGGCTTAAGTACGGCTGAGCGGACGGGAAGCCCTGTTTTCCACACCCTGTGGTCGTATGTACTTTGCTCTTCCAATCTAGGATTGATATAGACAGTGTTGACGTTGTTGTATAGAAGATAAAGTTAGGGTTGCGGCCCACTCCCCTGCAGGTGCGGGGTACAGAAACTCTAAGTCTGCAGGGGTGCCCGACCTGGGACCAAGTACGGAAGGGTCACAGGCTTACAGCCGCTCGGGGTCTATTTTCCTTTGACTAAGAATGTCTGCGATTCTTCTCGCTCTTGAGCACCCATGACATGGAGGTCAATCAACGGTGGAATGAAAGGCAAGAAACCTATTCCACCGTCGTGTTTTATGACGGGGAAGGCACGACGAACCACCATTACTTATGAGGAAAGAGCGACCCCGGGTACCTGCCTGCACATCTGGTGCTATACTACTAATATTAGTGTTTGTTACGAGTACTATAATCTTTTTTTGTAAGGTTAATAGCGTGTACAAGGAGTAGAGGGGGATTGTCTGCTCTAAGCCCAGGCCGAGGTTTATGTTTAAGCAGCTGAATATGGTACTTACTAACAGCAGGGATGTAGGGGTTAAGGTTTATAAGGCGAGTCACGAGGGCGTTATCCAGTCGTGGGTTGAGAGGAGTGTTTGAGATAAGGTAACTTGCTTTGAAAGCCTCCTCCCTTGAAGCTATCCACTGTGTTCTCCCCCGCCGCTTCCGCCGCAACGCCTGCAAGAAACTTAGGTTCTTCGTATGTCTATTGGCTGCCTACCTCCTGTCCTATGGCTGCTGAGATCTTGACTCTAGTTACAACTACGCTGCTTTCGATCGATTCCGAGGACGGAACTCCCATCCATAGCTCCTTCTACGAGTGGGTTTCTTTGACCATTAACATTGCTCTTCGTGACTGACTGCTGCTAGGGATGCTGGATGCCAGGGTGAGGACATGGCAGAGGTCTTAACAGAAGCCCCTAGCGCCTCTATCGCCTCCACGGCGCAGTCTGTTCTGTGCTATCGTACCTAAATCTGCCGCGTATTTAATTCTCATGCTCAGTCAATGTACTGTTGCAGTTTGACGGTGCCGGGCTAAACAAAATACGGTGCATGATCTTATCTCGCGGCGCGGTTGGGAATTTGATATACTCTGAACTGTGAATCTGGTTCGCCTGTCAGGCCTTCGATTACATCGATGCTTTTCGATTCTTTTATTGAAGTCTCTCTTTCCAGTGTAAATGGGCATGTGGATGACACAGTCAAAGGTTATTTCGTGTGGGGGTGCTGATATGCTACGTCAAGGCTGGGTGTACATCCTGATGGAATAAGTCATGAGTCCCAGACATATATCAGGGAGATAGAAAGTAGGCTCAGTATAATCCTTCCAAGCCTTCTCCAAATCCATTTGATGGTGATCCCGTCATTGATTCCGCTGTAGACGTCGCGTCGGAGGTACGGTATGGCTAGAAATCCATCGGGAGCAGTGCGCCAGGTGCAAGCTTAATTGAGAGCGAAGCCAATCGACATGATGCGCTCATTCGCACAACAAAGCGCCAGCATATCGCCCCTGATCTCAGCGAACCGTGGCCTATACTCATCAGGGAACCACAGTTCCTTCTTCCCGCGGATCTTCACCCACTGGCTTCCCTCTAGGGATAGAAGAGACTTGCTCTGTAAGCGAGCCAGGTTCCATGCTTCTGGATCTATAGATGTGGATGCGATGACATTGCGTTTGCCCCTGCCCTGGTGTTTCTGGCGCATCCGATCCCGCCTGGATGGATAGGGATAGCGGAGATCGATCTCAAACGAGCCGAGGTTTGTGATAAGGCACGGCCGCCCAGTCTCAGGGTCGATGGCAAATTCGGCGTTCTCGGCATGCCCGGCCGTTTGGAAGGTCTGTTTCGGCTGGCCAGTTGTGAGGTCCCAAAGTTGGATCTCGTTGTCGGAGGTTGCCGCTAACAGCTGGTCGTCGGGCGAAAAGGTGAGGAGAGAGGCGTCCTGCGAGCTGGCTGATTTCAGGAGGCCTTTGGGCGCCATATTATCGAGGTACCTGACGTGGATGGAATGGTCCGCACAGGTATATGCTATTAGTTTAGAAGTTGACGACAACGCAAGGGCCCTCCTGCCTCGGGGAAACTGATGGTCAATGCAATACTTTAACCACTTGCTGTTGACGTCCCAGAGCTTGATCTTGTGGGCGGAGGCAGATAACAGGATTCTCCCGGTGGAAGAGATATGCAGGTCATATGGGGACGTGTCTTCTTCAAACCTGCCCTTCATTGAGCCATCACAAGAGTCGTAAAGCTCGATACACATTCCACGCCCCACTGCCAGGGATTGCCCGTCCGCAGAGCACAAGAACCGTAGAGTCCTGATTCGATGGGATGCAGTATCGTCCCCTTCTTCAATATCAACAGTGGGGTTCCAGAGTTTGATCTCTTCGTCAGCGCAAGAAACAAGTAGGTCACCATCTGCGCCGAATAAAATCGACTCAACTGGGGACGTATGCCCGCACAGACTGTGTTGGTGCTTCATTGCGGATGTAGACAGAATCTCTATGTTTGCCCCGCAGCTACATGCCAGCAGCTGCCCGTCTGGGGAGAAAGCCAAGGCGCGAGGTCGTGCAACGGCGATTGTGTATCTCTTTTCACCAGAGCGAGGATCCCATATTTCGACCAGGTTCTCGTAAGTGAAAGCCGCACCAAGCAGCTGGCCGCTTGGAGAGAAAGCAACTGAATAGGCTGTACGCGCCCGTCCAAATACACATTTTAAGCCACCGCCGGCGGTATCCCAGACCATGACAGTGGGGTTCAGAGAGCCATATACATATTCAGAGGTCGCAGCGAGTAGCGTGCCGTCCTGCGAGAAGCCAAGAGACATGATCTTGGCTGCATGCCGACTGAATGTCTGCTTGAGCACACTGCTACTGGTGTCCCAGAGCTTGATCTTCCCGTCGGCATGTCCAGCTCCGAGGGAGCCATCAGGGGAGAAGGAGACTGCAGAAACCCCCGACGCCTCGTCTAGAATTGTCTGCAAGCGGGTGCCGGTTGTCGGGTCCCAGAGACCGAAGCTTCCATCGTTACTGGCCACCGAAGCCAGAAGGTGGCCGTTGGGAGAAAGGGCAATTTGATCCAAATTGTTACTAGTGCCGAAGCTGTGCTTTGGGGCACCAGTTGTCGGGTTCCAGGTCTGAACAGTGCGATTTGAATGGCAGGATGCTAGCTGGCGGCCATCTCGAGACATGGCAATGCAACGGACGAGAGACTCTGATCCCACTCCTACAGTTTGCAACTCGGGACCCCACGTTTGCGCAACTTGTGGTAACCCAGATATCCAACTGGGGTACTCGGCGAGATTGTCCACAAACTTTGTCCGTATGATTGTCTTCAGCGGTGCAAAGAGAAGCCCGGAGGAATAGATCTGAAGAGGCGCCACCTCGGCTATCCGGCTGTTCTTCAGAGTAAACCGCTTCGCGTCATGAAGGAACTCTTGCAGCCCGTCCGTTTCAAAGCCCTGTACATGTTAGCGCCAGTTAGCACTAGAAGGGCAGAGTTAAGCGTACTGATTTGGCTGTCATCAAAGCATCAATACCCTCCAAAACCTCGGACATCAGGCCTAGCAAAGTCATCGCCTCCACCCAATGAAGAAAGTGAAGCTCGAGGAAAGCCACAACACGGTCAATCAAGTTGTGCACTAGGTCTGGTGAGCTTTTTACGAGGTGGTGAGTCCAGTATCGACAGGAATACTGCAGCTCTCGTGGCAAAGACTCGCGGATCAAATGGATGCTAATATCTTTGCGCTCTGTCCCATAGCTTTCAAGCTGGCAGATGTTCTTCCTCAGCATTCTTTCCATGACACCAATGCAGTGGCCCGTAATTCTTGTGTTTGTACTGCCCTCATCAACCCAAAGGGGTGTTTTCTCACGCGTGTCGGTATCCACAAGGAAATCCCGGAATGATAGATGGAAGAGCCTGATCGGCATAGTGTCATCAGGTGGAATGTCTAGGACCGAGTGCAGAGAGGCGAGTCTGGCGCTGATGGATCTTACCGGGATACTCGTTAGTCTTGACAGTGATTCAACGGAGAGCGGGCTCTCGAGCAGGATAATTATACCAATGATCTCTCGAAACTCTCCAACCAACTGTTGTCGCCGAGAGCCACTGTACGACGCAAGAAGTCGATCCAACACTGGTCGATACGTGCCATCTAGTCGTGATTCCATATTCCTGTACTGGAGAAGGTCGTCCAGGCATTGCACGGGGTCCAGATTGTGATCCTCGAAGAGACGACAGACGGTAGCTGCAAAGATGAACAGAGGAACGGACATATCTACCAGAATCTGAAACTTAGCATTCCCTGGCCATTCTGGGGGTAGCAAACGTGTCTTTCGGATGATGGCCAAGTTGTGTCGCAAAAACAAGGCAATGTCATGCTCGATAATGGGCCTCGCAACGTCATGGAGGGCAAGGTCCTGCATTTTGTTCTCGAGAACAACGGCCCGAAAACCGACCTGGACAGGCAGTTCTGGTCGACTGGTTACGAAGATGCGCAGCTGCAGCGACCCGATGGCCTGGACGCGTGGCAGGAGATGCAGGATGAGGCGGATATCCTTGTCATTCTCGCACTCATCGAGAGCGTCGATGACAATGAGCAGTATGCTCTTGCGCTCCGGTTTCAAGGTAGAGAGAGGTCCGTAGATCAGCTTGCTGAACTGCTGTTCGAAGGTCTTGGTGGTTATGCCAGGAGCATCCCTTATTGCGTGGATTATAGCATCGTGCAGTTCGGGGACGTTGGCCAGTTGGCGGACGATTGTCGAAAAGAACCGAGTGGCATTTCCACGGTCACCTTCTCCTCGCTTGAAGAAGAAGCTCGCCGCCAGCAGTCGGTCTTTCTTGAAGAGGCTCGCGGTGGAGCGTGATACTGTGGACTTGCCGGTCCCAGCCAGTCCGTACAGCCAGAAGATGCACTTGCCAGCCGGCGATCGGGCCCATTCTGCAATGTCGTGGAGCAGCTCTGTTCTCGTGCCAGGGAGGCATTCTGTCTCGTGTTGATCCATGTATGACCCAAATTCAGCGCCCTCTGCGACAGGAAGCTTCTGCAGTTCAGCAGCCTGGGTTGCCTTTTCAACGTCCCTGGCAGAGCTATCCATAACGGTCTGAATATTGTCAATGCCCTCCGATAGTTTATCAATCTGAGCTTCGAAGGCTGTTTCAAAGAGAGCGTCAGAATTGCCTTCTGACATCATCTAGCTGGTACTAACCACCCAAGATCTCTGTCGCCTTTTGTTCAGCTCTGACGCGCTGGGGCACGATGTGAGACAAGAGGTCTTTTGCATACGCCGCCGCTGTCATGGCTGCGAATCCTTGCCACTCTTTGTTCTTGTGGGAGTCTGCGTAGTCACAGATCCCACGGACTACCAGGCAGGGAAAGTGGTTGGCAAGTCCAGCGGCTTCCATCTCAAAGCACAGAATCCCTTTCTTTGTGGCCATTTCATCACGAAAAAGAGCGTTGCGGACAAGGCTGCTGCCGGACGCAATCAGGCCATAGTGTACGGCAGGGTCATCCTCGTCGCCCACTCTTTTCATCCGACGGACCAGCTGTTCATCGCCACAGAGCTCGTTGCAGCTTCTTTGAGTCTCACAATGAACGAAGCTCTTTTCGTACAACCGGTCAGTGTGAATAGCAGGACATGCATACTTGCGTGCCATGCGAACATTGCCCTCGAGAATTGCCCGGACCTTGACATCTAGTTGGTTGCCTTCTTCTTCATATTGTGCCTGAAGCCCAGTCACTGCCCCGCGCAAGATAGGGGGCGCGCGGTTGAGAAAGCCTGTCGGGAGAAATTGCTGGCCCTGCCGCTCCTTGCCCAGGTCGTAAGAAAGCAGGCCACCATGATTGCCGCCGCGGGACGAGCTAACAACGACGTCCCCCAGGCGGATGTCTTGCTTTGGAGTGGGTGCGCCGCCCCCAATGCCCACCATTAGACCAAACCGAATGTTGGGAAAGCTATGCAGCATATCGCGAGCAACAGCGGCAGCCGTTGACACGCCGTATTCCCCGTCGGGGAGAACGGCAATGACAACTAGGTGTCCCCCAATGTCACCGAGGGTATATTGATTGTTGTCGTTGGCGGAAAGCGCATCTGGCCTGGGGTGCCTGTGATCGAGAAAAGCGCGAGCAGCGACGTACTCGACTGCCAGAGCGCAAATCCACCCGACCGTATATGCTTCGTGGTCCACCATTTCTTCGACCCTAAAAAAGCCGCGCCTGGGAACTCTTCGGTCTCGGGAGAGTTGAGCTGGTAAGGATGTCAAAAATAAGAAAAGGGGCTGGGTGGCTTAGTGCATCTAATCCCTGCACTCTCCATTAACCTCATTGGCGTTGCAATCGGGCAGCGATACAACTGCCCTTAATGTTGCGACCTAGATCTCCCAAGATTAAGAACACTTGTCAAAGAATGAAGCAGGGTTGTGGTTCAGTGTATTCCTCTGCTCAAGCAGCAACGGGGAGAATAGATAAGGGCTTCGGGGCTTCACTGACATGACTTCAGATAGGGCGGCACGGGCGCTCGATCGACGAGTCGCAAAAAAAACAAAAACATACAACAGCTGGGATTCGCATGTGGTCACCCACCATACTACTAACCAGCCGGCGTGTGGCTTAAGTACGGCTGAGCGGACGGGAAGCCCTGTTTTCCACACCCTGTGGTCGTATGTGCTGGCTGTAACTAAATACAGGTTTATATTGAGATCTTTTCTGTTTTTGGTTAAGATATCTGGACTATTAAGGCCTGGATATATTTTTCAATCAGGCGAGTCCCGACTCCAGTGCCAGCATTCCGCAGGGCTAGGCAAAAACATTACGATGGAGGTATTCTAGTATTCTTTGATGCCTCCCAAATATATCAGTAACTTCCTAAATTCAGCTATTTACTGAACCAGGTATACAGAGTAGAAATACCCGCTAAATATATATATAGTAGCCAACCATAATCATCAGTTGATGTCTGCAAGCCGAGCAAGAACGTTATATATATGATCTGGATTACGATAGGCGTTGTCTATTTTTCAGTACATAGAAAATTACTAGCCCCCTCTTTATCCGAGACTTGGGGGGTAGCTGGTTGTATGATAACCTGCGGGATGGAGCGTTCTCTGTATAACGAGTGTATTCCTAATATATCTGGCTCATATCCTCAAACCAATTCCTCCATCGCCGTAAACTTCCACGACAAGCATATTCTGGATAGTGAAAGAAAGCTTCACTAGATCATATACTGCTTCGAGCAGTCTGGGGAATGCCGCTGTCCATCTTAACACTCCGAGGTCTGTCAATTAGACGGCACAATTAGTTTCTAGCAGCTCTAAACTAAGTGAGGATACCTACGCAGCAATAGTGGAAGCCTTGAAGGTTGCAGCCGTGGGGTTTGCTGTGACAGAGTTAAATATATAATGAAAGGTAGGTACTTTGGCTCCCTTACTCGCTTGGGCAGGACTCGCCAGGGCTGACAGTTTCGCACTCCTAATAGATGCATTAACGTAAGGAAATAATGCCGCCTTCTGAGGGCTCCTTACCTCAGCTCTTGGTGTCACCGAAGCGGAGGCCAGAGCGGCAAAGGCAGCGAAGATGTAGAGATACTTCATAGTGATGAAAAAGAATAGGTAGAATGCACTTGAGTTTTGATTCTTGTGAGATTGTGTTTTGAATGATTGAGAATAGATTCAATTGGGAAAAGAAGAGGCCCTTTATACCTCTGTTCTCTGACCAGCAGACCGCGATATACGGTCCGGAGTATATCCCCCGCGTACAGTGGCGATCAGGCGAGCCAATATGCGTTCTATAAAGAGTACAGATGCAACCGCGGGAGAATCTAGATACAGGCGAGCGCCGCAAACTGCCTCATAAGGTTCTTGGCTGGGGCTCAGAAGTGATCTGCATACCAAAGGAGGCGAGGTGCACCAACGGCTCGAACGGGCAGATCCCTACTAGGAAAATCGCTGCGCTGAGTTGTTTCATGGCCGACGTAGTAGCGGTCGACGTAGGCCATGCGCATTCGGCGTAGTTGTTCAGAGGTCAAATTGCCCACCAATTCTTCCGGTGCGGGGACCATTCAAGGATCCTTCGGGTTGTGCCTGCGCCCGATGGCGAGCGCTTGAAGACGATCGACGGGTAGAAACGACAGGGTTGGCTGAAATAATTATTCTTACTTATATACCAGCCTACCATCATTAGGCTTTCGGCGACAACTCCAGGTCATCCTGTTAACGCCGAAAGAAACCGAAAACGTATATGACTCGTTCGAAGAGTGGATGATATTTTGTCGGTGTGTCAGCATTAAAGTCCACCCTGCAATCTCAATTGTTCAGTACATACGCAAAGGTGGATCGTTCAAGGGCTATCCTGAACAGCGGCCGTTGGGAAATACCCCTGTAAAGTCCAATTGGTGGTTTATTGTAGGCATTGAGTATATCCACTTTAGCTATTAAATAACCCAAGTGGTTTTCTTTCCTTAGTAAGATATTGGGCATTCTGGGTTGGCGGCTTCCTTATATCTATATATATTACAACTAGCAACTGAATATATTATCAGAACACAAGGAGGCAGGGTCGGAGTTCTGCATTAGGTACCCGTTATCTTGTGCGTAATCCAAAAAGGGCGCTGTCGCTGCGTATCTCTAATATGGGTTAAGATGGTTGATTACCCGGTCCAAGTCGTCCACTGGTCTGGGTGGGGAGAAACACTGTTGGATGTGCTCCATCACACGCTGCAGCGAGGACTCAAGGAAACAAGAGTTCTCCGGCTTCGGGACGTTTCGTTTATACAGGCATGGAGGAATACCAGGAAGTGCCAGCCGTTCTCTAATTACCGGTATATGAATGAAACTAGTAGAGCCGAAGAGTTCGAAAGAATGCATCGTGTCGTACGCTACCTCTGGGGAGCTGCGTGTTAACGGAAAGTCCAACTCCGAGAAGAGACCGATGACCTTGCTATAGGCGGTTGGATATGATGTCCTTATATGAGGGCATACATCTTCCACTGAGATTCCCAGGATAGGTTCCAAGCAGTAGCGAGCATTTGCATGGAAAATTAATTCAACGTCTCGTAAGCGAGGAAGAATGCCCCGATCAAAGGCTAGGTCTCCAGTTTGCGGGTTGACAGACACACATCATACTGTACTTTCATTGAGGTCTGCTCCGTCCTCTAAAAATGCTCGCAGGAACCCTAGATACACCATTCTATCAGGACTACTGGCATCGCCCAGAAACCGGATCCATGGAGCAGACTTGGTTACATAGTCGGTGAACCACACGGTTTCTCAAGGATCGGCCAGAAAGGGATGAAAGGCGGAGTTTGGGTTGGCACCGATCGCCAGGAGACGTTTGATATTGGTGCTATACATCTCCACCTTGCTGCACGCAAGATATAAAAGATATAACTTTCATCGTGTGCCCATGGAGGAATCGCCATCCAAGAAAGATATGGTCAGGGAATGTGGAGTCAGGAGCATAGCGGATGGTGGCTCCCAGAAGATCCAAATTTTTCGTCTGCCGATGTCGCGGTGTATAGTGATCAAGCCATTCTCTATAAGACCAGAACTTGATCTTGTATATCTGCTGCAGGGATATATCGAGATGCACGAGCAACCTGACCTCTCTCGCTGCGTAACCTGTGACTGGGTCAGATGCTTAATCGCGGGGCTAGAATGGGAGCCTGCATATTCTTGAGGTATTGCATCGAGCCTGCAGGCCATCAAGTACCCGCTGGTTGTGGCACTGTAGAAATCATTAACACTTAGCCAGCCACACCACATAATATCGCCGCCCGACTCCAGGAGGAAGTCCCGGGCCGTCCGATGAACGAATCGCGTCACTCTATATGATTGCTCGTGTAGAATCAGAGTCCTATGGAAAAGCTTCTAGTAGACCCAAACGTGGTGCAAAAGAGGGAGGGAATCATCAGTCGGCCATAGAAACACAAAGGGGTGGTCTTTACAGTACAATGCCATACTTAAATAAGCAGCAGCCTCGGCCATATAGCGGCAGTGGTCGGGACCCAGCCTGTCCAGCATGGTCCTATACAAAGTATTGAGATCGGCGGAAATCGGGCAGGTCCCAGTTTGCCTGCGTCTGCTTCTGCCGCAGTTTCGCATCTACACGGTAGCTGGAGTCCAGTACCCAGTTGGACTCTAGAAGATATGGTAGCAAAGAGCAGAGGGAGGAGCCCTTTCTCAGCATTGTGTATCTTTGCACTGTCCGCGAGCCAAAAGAAAAAGGAGAACATTACTGGTGATTTTCCTCGTACAGCTTGCCTCAGGAATTGTTCAATTCGGTATACGGACACGCATGTGAATCTCAGCAACGTGCTTTTCCTAGCGCCTGGCTTTCCCTGGACCCAGAACATGCCGCCACCAGACTGCAGCCATGTTGGAAAAGGGCTTCCTCCCCTCTAATTCACGCGCAAATCCCCTGCAAGAACACGACACGTCCCTAGTATTTATATGGTTGGAGCTTTTGGCGGCAAACTGAAACATCTGTGATCGTATCCTCAAGCAATGTCCATCAGATGGCTCTTCTCTGGGTCCAGTTCGGATTGGCGATGTTGTTCCAAAGTCTGATATTAAATAACAGCTCCACCACCCGTGGAGTCCGATTTCATGATTGGATCCCTGACCTGTCGATCACGATGCCGTTCCCGTTCCCGTTCCCGATGACAGGTTCCTGAGAGAGAGTGCTTGCAACACCCTACAGTGGTCCTCAGGGCCATGGGTCAGCTACGTGACGAGTATCCGGATTGTTGCTTTTTACGCTTCAGAGTTACTACAGTCAAATCAGCTTGTCACTCCTCTCTTTGGTAGCCACATTTAAGTTTAGGCATCACATCGACTCTGTTTTAGAGTAGCCACTTTCGAATACAGCAGAGAACCGTGCAGCATATGGTACCGAACCCGATGTGCGCTGGGCCTGTAATCATTGGTTGACCCTTACTAGCCACTTATCCGTGTCCCTGCAGTATTGAAGTGACAGCATGTCAAGCGAGTTGATGAGCCAGCCACCCGGCTTATTGGCGAGGTTCGTGTATGCTTGTTCCCCACAATAAATCACCGACAAGCCGGCGACCAACATTATTGGGCATTGGTGTGATATATTATGGATCAGGTGGATCTGATGCGGCGGCTCGATGTCAAAGCCAGGCCCATCATTTCCGAAAGTTGTGCGGTGATCGTGAGGAGTTGATGCACGATGAGCCGATGAGCTGAACGGTGGGCCTCGCCTTTGTCGCAACACGCCCGGAAGCCTTTTCCTTCTCTTTTCAACTTTCAACTGCAAGAACATTTCCATACCGGACGGGTTGGCCTGCACATTACTCACGATGCCTGGTTGCTTCAGTCGGCTACGCAATAGGTTCTCGATGAAGGATACTCCCAAGCCGAACGATGAGTCTAACAATTCCCCTGCTGGCCAGGAGCGAGTGAACAGCTCAGGGGTCAAACCCAAGCACAATGACGTGTTGAACGACTCTTCTGCTGGCAACGAGCCCTTGACCAGCCCTCAGGCTCCAGGATGGAAGTCCCCCGAATAACAAGCACCTGCTGCGAAAGACCGCTGGCGGGAGGCTTTCGAACAACTGCCCGCGGACAAACAGCAAGTGCTGAAGGAGATGGGATTCGCAGATCCTAAATCGGGCTCTATGGAGTCCAGCATGGATGATCTGGTCAGCGAGGTGAACAAGAAACAGGAGGAGTGCGAGAAGAAGTTCTGGCACGTCAACATAAATGCTGAAAAGATTGTCCTCCGAGAATATACCACGCAGATCCTTGGCTGGTTGGAGAAGGCTGGTGATATTGCTGTGCAGTTCGCACCGCCCCAGGCGAGTCTACCATGGAGTGTCGTCAAATCGATGATGAAGGTAAGTATGAGCCTCCATACAAATTGACTTGAAAGCTTATGGTGTCTTGCAGATTCCGGTGAACGAGGATGAGCAGATGGGGGCCTTGCTTGCTACCACAGAAAGAGTTGTCCGCATTACCAGTCGTGGCCAGGTTTATGAAAATGTCTACCTGCCCCAGACCCCCGGCGCCCAGCTGTCGTCTGTCCAAAAGGGTCTCGAGTCGTCTTTGGTAGGCATCTACAAGACAGCCCTGGATCTGCTGGTTGAGGCCAAAACGCTTTTATCCACAAGCACGCCCAGACGTATGCTTGAAGCAATTGTGAATCCCCGCAAGGCGAAGGACAACCTTTCGGGCCTTGCTGGCCAAGAAGATGAGCTCCTCCGAGACGTCCAGGCCTGCGAGAGCAAGCGCAGTTCCGACTCAGACAAACGCGCCAATGCAATGCTGGAGGCGCTGCAGGCTCCAATGGCTCGCGTGGATAAGGGCATTAGCCACCTCCTCCAACATGTGAGCGAAAGCGAGCGTATCCAGCTCTTGGAGTGGATCTCGCCCATTCCATTTGGCAAGCACCACGATACAGTGAGAGAGGCTAGAACCCCTGGTACGGGTGAGTGGTTGCTCAAGCACCAGGACTTCCGTTACTGGGACACTAAAAGGTCCTCGTCTCTCTTCTGGCTGCAGGGAAATCCGGGGAGCGGCAAGACGTACCTCACATCCAGTGTTATTGACCAGGTCCGCGCCCAGACCAGCAAGTATCAGAGTGACGAAAAGCGCCGTACTGATGAGGGTTTTGCGTTCTTCTACTGTAAGCGTGACGATAAGCCGCGCGATCAGCCGCTGGCGATTCTCCAGAGTTTTGTGCGCCAGCTTTCGACCACGGCAGGCAATCCCGAGTCTATGCAGACCAAACTCCAAGAAACTTGCATGATTGCTCGCGAGAGTGGTACGGACTTCCGCTTTGCACAGTGCAAGGAGCAAATCCTCGCTTCTTTGAATCTCTACCAGAGAACCACGCTAGTTATTGATGCCATGGACAAGTGTGATCCGGACTCCCCAGATTCGCGGTATGAACTAATTGAAGCATTGAAATCCTTCCTGTCGGAGTCCAAGAGGGTTGTGAGGATTTTCATCTCAAGCCGCCCTGATCCGAACATTCAGAGTCAGTTGGAAAGCAGCCCCAATGTTGGAATTCGGTCAGATGATAATCAAGGCGATATCGAGAAATTCCTGGATGATAAACTGGACAAGCTCGCAAGGGTTAATTCAGCCTTGCGGCGCTTGAAATCCCAAATCATCGCAAAGCTGCTGGAACGGTGCCAGGAAATGTTCCAGTGGGCTGATGTGCAGATTCATCAGATTGCGAAGTGCGGATCACCCCCCGACATTTGGAAGCGCCTCGAGAACCTGCCAGAGGATCTGCAGAAAACATACGATGAGATCTGGCGACAGATCGAAGGCCAGGGGGAGTATGATCAGGTCTTTATAAAGCGTGCACTTCGCTGAGTAATGGCTGCGTCAAAACCCATGACCAGTGTCGAGCTTCTAGCTGCGATTCGTATGGGAGAAAACGGAGATATACTGCCCTTGCTTGACACCGTGGATGAGCAAGGCCTGCTGTCTCTCTGTAACAATTTCCTTGTCGTGGATCCTCAGCTGAAGGTGCGGCGGTTCCCGCATCTCTTGGTTAGGGAATACTTGGAAGCAGAGGATGAATGGTCTGCGGCTCACTCCCACTACCATGCGGTCAGTGTCTGTCTGTCTTATTTCGTTGACAAGTACGAACACGATGGCTCGGATCCCGACGCCAAGTTGGCGGCCCAACACCAGATAGAGATACTGGACGGGCTGCAAGGTAGCGCGGTGTGCCCCTACTGCGGAGTCATAGGAGATTTTTCCACCTTCCACTGGTTGCTCGATCCACCGACAGTGTCTTGTTGGGCTAGGACCAGATATACGGAATAATCTGGTTCAAAGGCAAAAAACATACAACAGCTGGGATTCGCATGTGGTCACCCACCATACTACTAACCAGCCGGCGTGTGGCTTAAGTACGGCTGAGCGGACGGGAAGCCCTGTTTTCCACACCCTGTGGTCGTATGTATCAGAAACAATATGGTACGCGTTTATATAGAGATACTACCTGTTTATACATGGTAAGAAATCTGGACCATTAAAGCGTGGATATATCTTTCAATTAAGTGAGCCCCGACTCCAGTACCGGCATTCCTGATGTGGCCAGATCGGCGACTCAAAGACCAACATGAGTCAGGCGGAATCCCCTAGTGGGAGTCTCTGCTTCCACCTTGCCCAGGAAAGGAGGGAAATGGGAGGAGCTTAGAACAGTTTAGTGGTCCAGCTGGGTGCTGGCATTTCTATCAGCAAAATCTCTCGGATACCGGAAACTTGACGAGCCGGCTGACCCAGCGATCTGGCTAATCTCGGAGTACGCAGGATCTAAAGAGAATTGATATTTAAAGGTTTTTATACAGATTGTGTCGGATCCGGGCGGTGGGCTCAATAGGTTGATGACCACCACCGCCAGTCCGCCACAACTTCAACGATCGACTCTGGTAGCAGCCTATATTATAATACTACTACTATGGGATAAACTTGTCTTTGATAAATATAAATATTTCAGCTCACTCCGGCATGGCGCAGTGGAGGCTCTGCCTGGAGGTATTTCGAGGTGTTAAGAAATAGTCCAAAGCGTAAAAGTATCTATACAGCACTTAGAGGCCAAGGTACCCACTTACACCGCAAAGCCTGCATTCCTGGGTAGAAGCGGTATTTTGATCTAGATACAAGCAATGTTTATGAGAAATCGTCACTAATCGCCCCTGATTGTGATGTATCGCAGGCCTATGCGCAGATGCCTTGCGTACATGTCTGTCCAGGTAACAATCCACAGGGGGTACCATCTGGTTTCTTAGCAAAGTACTGTATAAACATCCTTCGGCAAGTCACGCGACACGGACCGCCTGAATTCATAAGGCTTGGGAGCTCCACGTCATTTCCACACTGGGGTAACCATATTAATACACTTTCATGTATGAAGTCCCTGGCCACTGGGAACGTACCGGCTTGGGCTCTTCGGAAGAGGGAGTGACGCTGTCGATTCCAGATTCCTGTGGCCATGCTTGGTTAGCTCACAAAACTATTCAAACTGCATCGGCCTGGCTTACCTGGCGTGATTGGAGTGCTGCTGGAACGCTTGCCGAAATAGCAACGCCTAGTCCGCAAAGGGTCGTCAAAAGATTAGAGACCTTCATGTCAAAAGACCTTCCAGGAAAGAGCAAAAGAAAACGTAGCTCGTAGGTCAAGGTTTTGGGTCCCTACTTTTCCAGACGACATGGAGAATCTTCGTACTACAACTGTACTTTATATCTTTCGCAGCATTACCGTGGCGTATTTAGAGTTTTGTTAGAAACAAAACACCCCCTTGATTCTCGAATCATATTGCTGATTCTGCGACTAAGACCCACAAGGATTCCCAAGCCTTATCCTAAGAAAGCGGCTTCAGGTCCGATCGATACCAGTCATGCATGCAAGAAGGGCCAGTCTCCTCGAGGAAAACACAGGATAAACATTCCTCATTCAACGGATTTCTGAACTGGCACGTATGAAGAAGATATCCAGGAATACGCAGGAGCTCACTATCAAATCAACGAAGCTCTTATACGTGGCTGTGACTGGAGAATGTGGACCCTGTTCTGACGCTCGACGCTCATGTTTGGATTCGGCACTCCGGATGCCAGCTGAATTGTGGATCCTTGAACCCCAAGTGAGCGCGAAGGAAAGGCTGAACTGAATTTGAGTAATCTCGTTGGGTGGTTGACAATCGCCCCGCCTTCAACTGAGCAGAATTCATACACATTTCTCGTCCCACCACAGTGTTAGTTATAGGCAGAGGTTGTTTTTAGCTGATAGTAAGAGCTTCAGAATCAATGATTTTAGCAAGGAATATCGACAAATCGGTGAGTTTTGACTAGGATTGTATTAAAGCAAGGGGATGATGTGACAGAGATGGCAGAAATTAGGTGGGAACGCGAACGGTCCGGTTACGAAGCAATTCCCGGCTCCTCAGCTTGACCAAACACTACAGATACAACCTTGGCAGCATTAAACTACAGGGAAGCGCCATAAATTACTTTATAAGATTTTTGGCTGGGGCTTAGATGTAATCTATAACTATGCTAAAGTAAGTAAGGTATACTAACCATCCAAATAGGTAGAATCTCTACTAGGAAAATTACTATACTAGATATTATATAGCTATAGGATATTATAGGTCTAGTCTCAGCAGCTATAGCTCCTTTTAATTATCCTTATAAGCATTATGCTAGATTAATTATATACTAGTATACTATTATTAGGCTTTTAGTAATAACTCAAGGTTATCCTGTTAACACGGAAAGTAACCGGGGACATATCATATATGACCTATTCAAGGAGTGGATAACATTTTCTCACCATGTCAGCATGAAGGGTTGCCTTTCTTGCATTCACGAATTCTCGGAGCGCAACCGAATATATCAATCATCTCAGATTCAAACCAAAGTCCGCCAATTATACATTCAATAAATACCACTGCGGATAATCTGGAAAAGAACCTCCAGGCCGATTTTTCCATCCTGTTTCTCGTAATCAGGAAACAACAAAAACCGGCATTCCAACACGGATACATTTATTCGGCTTTCCGGACGCGATAACAGCGTCCTCAAGAGTTGTTCATAATGGCCTCTCTCCAGGTAGCTGCAATTGCCCCAATCAAGCACGTAGCAGCCAAATCCTATCTCTCCACTCTGTATAGTTTATATTAGTGGCAGTATGCAGTGCGCAGCTCTAATATATACTAATAAAGCTTCTATCGCGCCTTACCCTAGGGATCATGCTAGAATAACCACTTAAAGAATATTAGAGTGATATACTTGATGCCCTGTCAATGTAGCTCTCCATGTAGTATGTAGACCCTAGGTGTGGAATTGCAGTTCCTCTAACAATTATCTCTACAATGATGAAGTACTTTTAAGGGATAAAACGTTGTAACATTTTGTGATTGATGTGTTCTCTTGCAATTGCTACTAATATGAAGCCGACTTCAAAATTCGCAGCTTTCTTGAGTTTAAAGTACTTGTCTTTCTCTGAAAATGTGTAATTCTTCGTCGACTAGAGGCCGAGGTAGGTACACCCTATGGAAGTGGATATTTTGAATTGATTTGACCTATAAATGCATATGCACATGTACCTATAAAAGTATGTTCAACTCCAATCCCGACTCTGACACGATCTCCCGCCACTTGTCAGAGATTCCCTGTGAGGTCCAAACTTTGCGAAGAATATTTATCAAAGATAAAGGAGTTTTAAAATGACGCGCAAAGTTTATCTTCTGCAAACTAGCCTCAATCGTAGACTGATTCTCCTGATTATTTGCATGTAAGCCAATCATAAAAATCGGCCAAAGAACGCACTGCATCTAGGCAAGTCTCTGGATTGCCGGGATTGCAGCTGCAACACATTGACTGAGCCTATTCCTATTTGACGACAGGGCACATATATCAGTGTATATGTGACAGAGCAGGCCCTGTCGCCAGATTTCTCCTACATCAAGCACTAATTTCGCGTAAGGTTCCATCACGGATGATGCTTTTGGCTGCCACAATCGAACCGAAATGATCAAGTCCGTCAGATCTGGCAGCATCTGCTGCATTATCTGGAGAGAATCCCTTTGTATGGAGACCTTGTTTTGATGCGCCAGCCCGGCTTTGTCCTCACAAACGACCACTCATAAGGACCACCCTGCCACAAAGTATCTGTCCGTTTCTGAGCATCTCTTATTATGACCATGATCAAATATGATGTCCCAGTAGCTGTATCTCCACTATTTTCAAATCTCATATTCGTCATGTAATGCAGCTGATCTGGAACATTCTTCTCATTCTCTTCAATCATTCGCGCAATATTTTCGCGGCCTTTGACAGGCCCCCAAGGGCCGCATCTTTGTTGTCCATCCTCGGAATATGTGTTTGCATGGTCCTGGAAGTCACGCCTGTCTGGGGCTTTGCAGTATTCATCGAGGAGCTCGTCAAGGGCTTGCTTGTCTTCCAGGAGCTGAAGGCGTTCCTGGAGTGCCTTCATTTCCGAGTTGAGCGTTGTATCGCAGGTCATCGTGGTTTAATAGGCGAGTCAGGCGCAAGGCTGGGCTTGGGGGTTTCGATTGGCAGTGGTTATAGAGCAATGGAGTTTTTTTCTCGCAAATGAATGAGTATCTGCGGTCGCTTTTTAAACCCAAAATCTACCATTCGTGAGAAAACAGCTCCGTATTTGGTTAAATAGACCGACTGTGCCCTCTCTATCCGAAAGTGGTTACATTTGGCTACATAAACACCCAAGCCCCACCAAAACACTGGATCAGTTAAACTGTAGATTGTAGTGTTTATTTAGCAAACTGGATGGAGCTCCACATGTCATGCCAGCTGTCCTCTGAATCACGCATCACGTATTCCACCAATTCCGGCCGTCCTGTATTCTGGGATTTTATTTGAATATCTTCGTCTCAATGCCCTTTTCCGGTCATTGTCTCTGTGGTGCTGTCACTTATGTCAGCAGTGCATCTAGCTAGCCCTGATCAAGTGGCCTACTGCCACTGCGATGACTGCCAGCGTCATAGCGGTTCCACATATGGTAGGCGATGTTGGATTCTAGTATTACAAGGGGGGAAGCTTTCTAACATCTGTTTCACTAGCATTTTTCATCATTGTCCCTCCTCATACGGTGACCACCCAAGGCCCAATTAAAACATTCGTCAAGGAGGGTACTTCAGGCAGCCCTGTATTGCGCAAATTCTGCCAAAATTGCGGTAGCTCGTTGTTTGACGAAGCTAAAAGTACACCACGAGAACTTGCTATTATGGCGGGTTCTCTTGATACTCAGCAGAAGAAGCTGTTGGGGCCAGTTAGTGCTTTCTTTTACTAAATTCCATGTATTGTCACGCTGACGTTTCTTTAGTCAATCGAAATGTGGACTGCTAGTAAATTGCCGTTCTGCCAGGAGCACTTGAGTGAAAGATATGTCTACATGCCGGAGTAGCCCTTCTCCTATAGAATTATGAAACCATATCCATGGTGTCTTTCCATCATGTTAAACGATATCCAGGCGAGGCCGTTTAGCTTGATTGTTTACCAAAGTCTCTGTACAAGAGGGGCGCCTTTACTATCCGAACATTAAATAGAAGGCAAAGGCTATATACAGCAGTATTACTAGGTAACCTTCTTACATGATATTGGGAAAGGTCAATGTAATAGGGGATCGGAAATATATTCCTGAAAACATAAACATGCGACAGCCGTAATACTAACCAGCCGGCCTGCGGCTTAAGTACTTTTTTCCACCCTTGTAGCGTAGTACCAGACGTAACTAACCAATGGCATAGATCTGGCACTATAATAGCTTAGATAGTATGGGTTGGGAATGGATCCTTCATACAGAGCTTTGGAGCTTTCCGAGATTGCTGTCTGAAACGAGGACTACATCCATGCATATCCGACGTCTTCGGGTAGAGGAAACAGCCATTGGATCAACTGCAACTCCTTGTATTAATACGAACCCTGCGGCAGTTTCTTGTTTACCGACGGGTGATGTGCTCATGGAGAGACTTCCGCTCAGCTTGTCCAAACATCCGATCCTAGCCGTGGCCACCCGGGCTGGATCCACCCGAGTCTGTCGGTGGCTCTGTCGACTCTACTATAAGATAAGGGCACCCGGTCATAGATGTGCTGTGTGGTACCCTGTTAGATCTTGTCGTCCCCCTTTAGCTGAGGAAGATTGCTTGGTGCTTATGAGAAGGTGCTCCTGCCGAAGAGCACAAGTAGGAATTTTGCACTCAGTTCGTAGAAACATCTGAGCTTATTAAAACGAGCTGTTAGGTAATTGGAGAATCGGATGTATTCTTGTCTACCAACCAGTGGATTAGAACTTGGCTTACTGCCATTGGCTGATTGACGAAATATCCAAACGACATCTCAACCGACGGAACCATTCCGTACCCACTACAACGCCAGTGCCCACAACAATGGAGGCCTCGCCATGAGGTTCCGGGTGTTTGCGGAGAAGTTGGGGAATCTGGGGGTCCTCGTCTCTGTCACTCGTGGGGATTGGAGAAGGAGTGTTTCTATTAAAGAGTAATGGGCCCTGGGGAAGCCGTGTTTTCTGTTTTCATTCATTTCTGCACTCTACCTTCACATCCGATCACTACAATGACTCTCACAGATAAAAAGACAGACCAGGGAGACATAGACCAAAACCTTTCGATCATTGAGGGTCAAACAAACCTACAACATCGTTGTTCCAGTCTAGGGGATGGTGAGCCGATCAAAAACTCCGTACCTGCGGCCCTGCAAGACCCATTTGCAGGCGAGGAGAATGGCCAGGTCCAATATCGGAGTATGAAGTGGTGGTGGGTTATCTGCCTTCTGTGATTGTGGATAGGAATAACGAGACCTAGGCACTGTGCTATATGTACACACTCACAAGTCACACTCGTTAATGTTGGCAACTAAACAATTCGCAGTGATGATTGCCCAGTCCGTTTCATTGGGAGTCCTCTCGCTCCCATCATCAATGGCCACATTGGGGCTTGTTCCGTACGTTTGGCTGATTCTCCTGGAATATCACTTACTGAGACACCTTGACAGTGGATGCATCCTTATTATCGGAATGGGAGTCCTGACAACGTACACCGGGTATGTGCTTGGGCAATTCAAGCTACGCTATCCTCAGGTCCACAACATGTCCGATGCGGCATACATCCTATTCGGTGCTTGGGGGCGCGAGACAGTCGCGGTGGCCCAGATAATCTTTTTTATTTTTCTCATGGGTACACACATCTTGACCTTTTCAATAATGATGAATACCCTAACCGACCACGCCGCTTGCACGATCCTCTTCTGCCTGGTCGGCGGGGTTCTCTCTTTCATTCTTACTCTATCCCGACGGCTGCAGGAGGTTTCATACCTAGGAATAATATGTAGGAGCAAACCGTTTCTCCTACCTACCCACGCTAACGGCAGGAAGCTTCGGTGTCAATCTTTGTCGCTGTGGTAATAACGGTCGTGGCTATCGGCATTGAAGCCCCAGATCCAACAGCTCACGCCATCCGACACCCTACTCTCCTCTCCGGTGTCTCAGCTTCGCTGAACATTGTTATCTCCTTTTCCGGTCATCCAGCATTCTTCAGCTTCCAATCCGAACTCACAAACCCCAAGGATTTCACCAAAGCAATAGTCGCACTGCAGATGACAGACACTGCGCTGTACCTCATCGCCGCCGTTGTCATTTACAGATACGCAGGCGAGGGAGTTGCAAGTCCCGCACTGCTCAGCACCAGCCCAGTAGTTTCAAAAGTTGCATTTGGTGTTGCTGTTGGTTCTATTGTCATTGCTGGGGTCATAATCGGGCACGTCGGCGCAAAAACAATCTACGTCCGGCTGTTCCGTGGTACCAATAAGATGAATCAAAGATCTCTTGTTTCTTATGGTACTTGGGTGGTCATCGTGTTAATCATGTGGACGACTGCGTGGATCATTGCCAACGCTATCCCTGTGTTTAATGACCTTTTGAATCTCCTGGCTGCGGCCTTTGGCAGCTGGTTCTCCTTTGGGCTAGAGGGTTTGTTCTGGCTATATATGAACAAGGACCTGAGGTCGGCAAAGAAAATGGCGCTAGCAGGTCTGAATGTCTTTCTTGTTCTTTTCTGTTGTTTTATGGTAAGTTATGCTCCTTCACGTTACTTCATGAGTTGCTAATGAGATGGCATAGTGTGGAATTGGTCTCTGGGCCACAGGAACAGGCATTTCGATTAGCGCCAAGAACGCCCATGGCGCATTCTCTTGTGCAGACAATAGATAAAGTCGCAGAGACGTTGCTGCAGGTGCCTCCGAGATAGATATATATAGGTGCTGCTCCTCTTCTAGCACATTAACAAACGTCCTAAGAAGTGAATTGTACTTTGGAATATCCGCCGCATCCCAATCCAAAGGCTTCTTCAGAAGTAGCCACCGTGGAGGTGAGTAAAACATCTGAAACGGTGCTGCATAAGTCCATTCCCAGTCGAGAACCGCGACTATCTTCAAGTCCTGTGCGTTGTTGACAAGTATATTTCCAAACCGGAAGTCGTCACAGACTAGCCTGAACGGTCCATTGTCATTTCAAATTACAGCGGAGAGATTGTACGATGCTCGCCTTGTTCAGTCGGATAGCCGCACAGCGTGACCAGGTTCTTTGGAACAATGATATGTCTGAGCGGTAGTGGTCCATGTTGGAGTTCTAGATCGTTGGCTTATGGTGGACTGCCATGAATATCATTGCATGTTAAGGTGCTTATGGTGAGAGGAGATTATCCGAACAAGCCGTGCGTTCATATGCCAGATCCTCACCTCGTCGCCCCAAGGCATGGTACCCGTGTCCGACATGAGCAGTGCCATTCGCGAGGTCCCTGCCTTCATTTCGTTGACGGTCGTTCTGGGCAGCGTAAGCCATCGTTGGCCCCCAACCCTAACTTTCTTGGCTGGCTCAGCCTTCCAATGCAGGAACGATGCTCTGGTGCCAAGAGCACCGGTAGAAATTCGTGGCCGCCATGCCTAGCCTGATATTGAGGTATTCCTCCACGCACCTACCTGTATAACAATATCCAACCGTGCCGTCACCAATAGAACTATCCCCTGTAGATGCGTGCTCCTCCAAGACTCGAGAAGCAGGACCTAGGGACTGGTTTCCGCCCCCAATCGGTTTTTCAATGCACACACGGCGTTGATATCGTTCTGTCAGTCTCGTCTCGCGGCGGCGGCCTCCTAGCCAGGCACAAACTCCACTCCCGTGCTCCGAGTAATATCTCTGTTCTATATCATCCAGTAGACGCTGCATGCTCTCGCACGTTACCACCTCCCTCTGCCGTTGTGGCGTCTATCGAGCGTTCTACGTCCAGGGGACCTGAAGTGGCCGCACCATGCTGCTCCCACTGGTAGCAACTTGAGATTAATGGAGGAAATAGGGAGCTCTATAAAGAGCTACGGTGCACCGCGTCCTTTCCTTCGATAGGTAGCAACCAGCTCGCATCTCCAAGTTTCAAGTCCTCGACATCGCTCTCGTCCTCGCCATGAAGCTCCAGACCGCTGCCAGCCTCCTCATCGGAGGGGCGGTCGCCATTCCAGGTTCGATACCCTGCGCCTGCTCTGAGAAGACGGTGACGATGACTGTGACTGAACCCTGCTCTGCCCCGTCCTTGCCTACTGCTTCCGCGGCGACACCGGCGACGACGGCGACATCCCTTTGGTCTTCTACTTCTTCTGTGATGGAGACACCAACGGCGACTGACTCATCCTCTTCTATTGCCGTGATAGTGACGGACCCTAAGCCCTCATCTTCGGTCATCCCTTCCACCGGACCGAGCACGACAGCCTCCTCGTCCTCCGCATCATCCAGCACTGGGGTATCAGAGGCCTGTGACAACAACGACGGTATGGTATGCCCCTTCATCCTGGAATGTCCTACAACTCATGCCCGCTTTCAAACCAGATGCTATTTGGACCAGAGAAAACTACAGCGAAAATGACATTAGCGCATGGTACAACTACTGGTACAAGGAGAATATCGAGGGCGATGACCAGATTGACGAGACCTTCGCTGCATACTGGGGCCTGGGTCCTAGCTTCTCCTGCGACATCACGAACCAGTGTGCAGCGCCCCAGTGCAGTGCGCTGAAGCGCCCCGACCAGGCCTACGACTATGAGAACGCGGCCATGTTCCTGGCGTCCATGTCCAACTTCAACGCTGTATGCCGGATCCACCCCATTTATACTCCGTTTTTCTAACATCTTGTTCCGATGTAGCATTACAGCAAGATCTACGAGAGCCTGGACGGCGCCAAAATTGATTTTGGGTCCATCGAGGCTACCCTCCAGCAGACCTTCTATCCAGGGGTTACCAAGGCGGATATGGCCGCGATCCAAGGATTGAGCGGTGGGCAGGCCGCCATTGTAAGTACCCGGAAAGGAAGAACAGAAAGACGCAAAAGAGTCTACCTGGCATTACTGATTCGGCTTTAGGGTATTATGTCTGCGTGGAGTGGCCCTGCGTCGCCTTTCGTCAACACATTCAAGGAGATCTACGGCGGCGTGTCAAGAGGGTTCAGTGCCTTCTTGAAGGCAAGCGACAAGAGTGTTCAGAATATAGCTAGCCTCGAAGAGAACTTTACAGGAAAGATGGACAACATCAGGAAGACATTTGCGGAAATCCACGACAATGTACTCAAATGGGGTGTGCATAATTTCACCATGATTGACAGCATCTTCGAGGGTGGGTCCTACGTTGATGACCGTGAGATTGCCATCTTACACGACATCAGCAATGAGGATCTCCGCGACTACATCCGCGAGCAGATGTTCGCTATGATTATCAACCAAGTGTGGCTCAAGCAGGGTGCCTATATCCTGTCTCGCCCGATGGACGACGCTGATTGTGAGTCCCCTTCATTGCCTGTCTTGTCTTCAGGAGTCCCTAACAGCTAGAGAAAGGCAAGGAATATAGCGTATCTTTCTTCGAGGATATACCTGACCATCTCTGCTACGACAACCGTATCTACTGGCTCTACAAGTACGTCCACCCCCCAAACACATATGAACGCCTCTTCTGACCGCTGATGGTGAACAAAAGGTACCGCGGAGCCACTGCAGGAGCGACATCCTCAGTCAATCCCCTTCCCGGATCCAAAGAAGACCTCGAGAAGCACGTCGGTATCACCACACAGGACGCCATGCTGTCAGCCATCAAGGGATACAACGAGGGCGGTTACAAGTACGACTCGGCCGCAGACGTCGACCACCTCTTCGAGGGCGACATCCAGGAGAAAATCGACCTGAAGAGCCGCATCAAGGGCTTCTGGAGCTTCCCTATCTGTGAGGTCGAGACCTCCGACGAGTTCGACACGACCGGCCTTCAGCAGGAGGAGTACGGCCCGACCTCTGTTTACTGGTCGACTGTCGACCATAACCGCCCTGCCGGTAAAGGTAACAAGGGCTCGGATGGTATCCAGTCAGTATATCCCTGCAATCCGCTTACCACCTTTACTACGCTTTTGAGGCTTCCACGCTAACCGAACTTAAGAATGTGCCTCTGCGCGACTGCCAAAGACCGCCAGGGCGTCTCTATCAAGGAGCTCGAGAACCCTGGGCCTGACTCGTTCAGGGCTATCCTCGACGCCCCCGAGCACCAGGCGTGCAACCTGAAGAACAAGCTTACCTTCAACTAGGCTGCCGGAGTCTCTTTTCTACTTCTATGCTAGATATCTTTTGATTACGACGCATAGGCTTATTTCGCTTCACTCGCTCGTTTTGCTCCTTTGATCCTGTGAACACTAGACAGTATCAATGTATTATATTATTATTATCATTATATATGCTCCTATACAGACCTCATTTTCTACGATCAACGTGCCTAGCCCTACTTGGATGAGGCTGCTTTGATAAGGGCGCTTAGGGGATTGCAAACTAAATATCTACTGACAACCATTGCCTCTGCAGAGAATCGGATTTTGATTACAGACTTTCTGAATGCGGATGATATTTTGCAGAACACACTGTCAGTACAGGACGCAATTCCAGGGGTGGAGCTGGTGAAAATCCATCTAACAGAGCAAGTACTGAGAATCCGCATTTGGACCTACCGAGAATAGCACTAGGTGGGGTGATTGTAATTACGACATTGTCTGATATCAAGTGCAATTATATCTTTCCACCCCCGTGCCCTTCTTTACAAACAAAGGGCTGTCTATGGTGGGTTGAATTCTTTCCTTTTCCGTATAGAAAAGGAAGACGCCACTAATACTCCTTGCATGTCTTCAGAGTCCTAATCTGGCCTTTTCCGCGAGGCAAGAGTATCTTGCCCAACGCTGAGCATATGCTTTTATTACACCGTAATCGAGAGCGTCAACCACCATCATATGTGACTATGATACAGACTTCCTTCATTGGGTAGGAACGGCTCTCAGATCACTTCAAAAGTATGTTTTTGTGCAACCCTAACATCCCTATGCCCATTCATGAACATATGGTTTTGCTTTTTTCCCTCTTCCTTTACTCGAGAGGCGCTAACCCAGCAAAGCTCTGACTACAGAAAGAGCTATGCTGATCATAATGCTCTTGCATGAGAGGGGAATGGGCGGTTGGGCCCCCCCCTTGCTGCGCGTCTATACGAATAGAGAGATGTTCAAGCATGCGTAGCGTCGCTGGGTTCCGGCATTGCTCGGGGGGCCGACCTGACTCTTCTTACGGTCCATGTTACACAAGAGGCGCCAGTACATAATAAACTGCAACATTGAGATAACAATCAGCCCCTCCTGGCGTATGCACCCAGCAAAACATCTGCATGAATACCCTCAACAACACCCTCAGATGGGGCTGGAGGAAAGGCTTATCCCCCTTACTGGCTGACTTACATTATATAAACAGCCGCTCCCTCATGCCCAGGTCTTCTTTTCACACTCAGAGTCCAATCCCTGCGCATCCTTAAGACCGTCTGACCATCATGAAGCTTGATTGGCTCTTTGTTTCCCTCGGTCTCTGCGTCGCACCAGCGTTCACACAGTCAATTGCAACGGTATGGCATCTTTCCCCAAAATTTGAAGAAGTAACTAACAGGCTTAGTTGACCCTCCAAAGCGTAAAGGAGAGATGGGACGAGCATCCCGAGTCGGGTGAATGCATCGCCAACTGGGAAACGTATGATTTCCCCGTTCCCCCCTTCAACTCCTCTAGACATTCTTACTGACTCTTTGTAGCCACGTACCAGTTGATGGGGTGAACGTCAAAGGAGAGACTCCCGGTGCTGTATGCTTCTTTTTCCCGTATGCTATACCAATCATCACTGTTCATATGGTCTTGAAACTAACAAAATGGCTCAGCGAGGCGGACTGCAAGGGCCAGGGGACTGCCCTGACTGAAGGCGAATACGAGTTCAATGGTGACTTTTATGTCAGCAGCTTCGGGTGTCTTGAGTGGGTTCATAAGGAGCCTTGATCTGGAGCATCTAGATGCGGTGGCACTATTCCAGTTTCCTAACCGTGCCTGGTCCGTGGTTTGGAAACGCCACAGCTTACTGCTTTGATAACCGGTTTGAAAGAGGTGCCTAAGCATACGGTTCTCTATCCTTGATTGTCAAGTTTGCTCGGTCTTTCTACGTTATCATTTTGCGTATTTATTCAGTACGCGGAATTCATATTCTAAACCATCAACAGACAGAAGAGCGTGTAGTATAGATGGACCTGATCATTGAGCTTGTATGCCTTCCAAAGTGTCGAAAGAATTGCCGTGCCGACATTCACGGTTCCTAACATTGCAGCAAGAGACCTCTCCTGTGTCCTCGTAGCATCTTTGGCTATCTGCTTGCCCGAGGCTTTAACATCAATTCAGGAGCCAAACTGTCTGACCGTCGGTACGTGTGTACCCAAATAGCATTGAACCATATGGATATAAAGGTCTGGTTGTCTGGGTCCAGCAGGATCGGTATGCACTTATTTACTACACTACTAACCGGGTAATATAGTTTTGATATAGTGAGGAATTAGGTAGATAACACCTGGATAAGCGTATCGTAGGATTTCTTAATAGTAATATAAATTCAATAATACCACGATAAATATGTGAACTGGGTATGAAAATAGCGTGGTAAAAGCTGCTTGAGAAAGTGCTGCTGTCTTCAGGTGCTTCTAGTAAAGTTGATCAGCCTCATCACCTCACTTTAGAATTTCGTTTACGTGCCTCAGTCATTAGAATTCATACCGCTCGAGTTCTTCCATACTAAGATACCTTGAAAATGGGACACTGCGAGCCGTTCACTTCAAAACGTAAAAGTATTTCGAACTCCTGGCCCACGCCACCGTCATCCATTTCAGTGAGATACACCTCAACCAAAAATCCTGCGCCGAAGCTCTTGTTTCAAAGCAGTTACCATATGCTGGGTTCTCTCAACTGCGCCCTTATTCTCAATAGACCGTCGATGGAGGTACTGCATGCACTCTGCAACCGAGCCCCAGACCATGCACTTAAATGCCTTCGGGAATGGTACATTTGCTGCTGTAGACTGCTCCATGGCTCGCTCGTAGTTTTTCACCAACTCGCAGCTCAGCTCATCTGCCATCCCCTGGATCTGTCCACACTCCAGTGGGACGGAGGGCTCGTTTGAAAGGAGGCGCTTTTGGTGTGCAATGATTGCTTTGGCAGTGCTGTCAGCGTTGTGGGTGGCAAGGAAGAGAGCAGCATCCGGGAAATCGAGCTGAGAGCCCTCGGGCATTCGACAGCCTATCATTGCGTCCGCGATAAGATCATACGACTGATCCGTTTCTTCCTTGGTGTCGTGGATGAGAGAACGCATTTCATGTTCAATGTATGCTCCTCGGACCAGCTTGACTCCCACGCCGAAGCCTCCCTCGGATGCGAGAGTAAGATGCCGATCGAGGTTTGACTTTGATCCTTTGAGGTAAGCTTGGATCGTGTTGTATACTAGTGGTGGGCCAGATTTATTATGCTTCTTCATGATCTCAATAGCCCAGTCATCGAGTCCGTGCTGGAGCACCTGTTGTTCAGCATCCAGCCACAGGCGGGACCCTTGCTCTCGTGTAGCAAGGCAGATTTCATCCATCGCCCGCGCCACAACCGCAGGCATAGGTTTTCTCCCTGCCATAGCATCAATACAAATGGGACCGGCACCTGTGAGTCTAGCAACATCAATTAGCGTTGGTCCTAAGTGGCCAAGTCAACCTGCACACGTACTTGACTGCCAGATAGTCACCAGCTCCAACCATGCGTAAAGTCTGCAATGTCCCCTTCTTCCACTCCTCCACAATCTCATAGAATCGGTCGCTATATACCTTGGAACCAGATCCATCATGGACCACGGCTTCAGTCGGGTCGACGATAACCTCCTTTGAATAACCCAGAATAACTCCTTGATAGCCGATTTTCTTGATGTCCGCTATTGTCTTGCAGACTTCCTGGCGGGTTGTTCCTGCGCAAAACTGATCGTATACCGTCCAGCGAAGGATTTTATTAAGGATCCTATTGCGGTCGGGGTTGAGGATGGCAGACTTTGAGTTCGTGATAATATCCAGAGCAGCAAGGGACGGTTTGAGGAATAGTTTGGAGGACATGAGAGATGTTAGGACCAGAGACCGCAGAATGAGCTTAGTCGGCAGCCTTGCCATCGAGGGTGTGACAGCCGACGAAGCGGACTTGCTTCCTACATAATCGAAGCCCGGCTTGGTCGAGTGCTGCCGCCCAAAGGGTATCCTTCGTCGTGGGACGATGCTGGGCATCAACCCAACGTGGAGGGTGGAAAGAGAGCGAGGTTTCATGATGACCGTAGAAGCCCTACTTGACATCTCCAAACACAGAAGTCGCGACAATAGATTCCTTGATCTCCTCTGCGAAGTTGGCCGGCGGGTCTATAAACATTATATATACAGATAGAAGCTGTCCATACTATTACTGATCCATCAGAATTGCCAATTACCAACTCTCTCGTCGGACCACGCCGGCTTTCGTTCGGCAGTCCCGTGCAAGTCGGGATGGGCGTCCGACACGCACCCCTTGACGTTCAGTTAGCCGACAGTTAACCAAACATGTTCCATGGAAAGTCGGCTTAGCGGAGCCCTCTGCGGGGTATTCGAGCTGCCATTCAAGATTACTTATGGTCCAGACGATTATACTAGAGTGTGAGGGGCGATTACCCTGCCCACCTTCACTGCCCGTAGTGGCCCTCATAGACAGCCATAACAGTGTCAGATGGATTACAGGGGTCGGAATAGCCCTCTCAGAATATACTGGGTGTATTATGCGCTCATATCCCCAAACTACGTGGGGTTGTTTTCTGAGTTATTCTACTGTGGGAAGTACATGTGGAGGTTGTGATAAGGAACAAGCGTATATATCGGCTAGCGAAAGCTATTTGCATTCTCTGTACCAAACATCAAATAACTATCAAACCTCATTAGAAGGATACTGCACCGTCTCTAACGGGGCAAACTCCTCCTTAATAGTCCGAGTGCTCGCGAATCTCAGCAAGTGAGCCATTGTGCCTGTCTTGTCATTCGTGCCAGAGTCCCGACTACCACCAAAAGGTTGCTGCGCTACGACAGAGCCGGTGCACTTTGTATTCAGATAGAGCATTCCCGCAGCATGTTTCAAGATAGTCTGCGCCTGGCGACTAGCATAGGGGTCTTTGGCGAAGATACTACCTGTGAGAGCATAGCGGGAGGTAGTATCCACTGTCTTGAGTGTTTCCTCCCACTCATTATCAGGGAAGACATAGACGCCCAGGATAGGGCCGAACAGTTCACGAGACATGATATCATGTCGTGGGTTGCTGGTCTGGTACACTGTAGGATGGACGTAGAACCCGTCTTCTTTTGATGCTTTTCCACCGATTATTAGCTCTAGCTCAGGATCATTCTTTGCGTCTTCAATAACCTGGTTGAGCTTGTCGAAGGAGCGCTCGTGGATGACGGGGTTAATAAAGTTGCTGTAATCATCCACAGGACCAGTCTTCAATGCAGCAATTTCCTTCCGTAAATGGTCCTTGAATTCTGGCCAGACAGATTCAGCAACGTAGACCCTCGAGTTGGCTGAGCACTTTTGGCCCTGGTACTCAAATGCTGCACGGATTGTGTTCAGAGCGGCGCTCCGTGTATCTGCAGAAGAATGGACCACGCCCCAGTTCTTCCCCCAGGTCTCACCAACCACACGAGGATATGAATCATAAACACACCGGCCAATAGCATTCCCAATCTTCTGCTGAATACCCTTAAAAACGGCTGTTGAGCCAATGAATGACAAGCCGCCAAACTCCGGCCTCTGCAGCACTGTATCTGTCACCCCCTCTGCATCCCCAGGCACGAACTGAATCACATCCTTGGGAAGTCCAGCCTCGAGCAATATCCGATGAAGCAGCCAGCTCGCATGTAGTGCAGAATCCGACGGCTTCCAAACAACCACGTTGCCTAACAGTGCTGCCGGCCCAACAAGCGTCGCTCCCAGCGCGGTGAAGTTAAATGGTGCAATAGCGTATACAAAGCCCTCTAGCGGCCGATACTCGAGTTTATTCCAGTGTCCGGCAGCCTGTTCTTTCGGCTGCTGGGAATACAACGACCACGCCTCCTGGATGTAGTAGCGGAAGAAATCCACCGTCTCGGCCGGGGCGTCAATCTCCGCCTGCCAGATGTTCTTTCCCTGACCGAGCATTGTTGCTGCTACAAGCTGAGAGCGGTATTTGCCCGTCATGAGCTCGGAGGCGCGCAGGAAGATCGCGGCTCGGTCTTCAAAGGGCATCGCTTCCCAGGCGGGTTTAGCTGCTAGGGCCGCATCTATAGCGGTGTTGACTTGGTCGGGTGTTGCTGAGGCGTATTCTGCTACTTTCTCGGAGTGTTGGGAGGGGTTCAGCTGCGTGCGTGATTCCTTTGGTTGCAGTGTTGCGCCGTTGACGGTTAGTGGGATTTGCACGGGGAATGTGCGCTTCATGGATTCGATTGTCTTGGTAAGTTGGGTGCGTTCGGGCGAGTCTTTCGCGTAGGTAAGCTTGGTAGCTGAGTGTTACTATTTTGTCTGTAGTATTAGACTGGGTCTTACCATTTTCTCGTTCTCGAACTTGGGAGGATGCCAGAGTGCAAGGCCCCTACGGTGGACAGTGCTCATGGTGCGTTGCACCCGATTTCCTAGTCTTGGTCGCATCATGCTTGACATGTTTGACATATTCTAGCAATGCATTTACTTCCTGGACCTTTGGGGAACACTTTCTATTTATCAACAGTTGCTTGACAGAGGGCAGGGCTCGGAGCGCCACCCCGACACCACTGCATACTCCGCCGACACTGGCCGACATTGACCGATATTGATATGACGCGGGGTATATCAAAGGCAAATAAAGCTTAGAATAGCGTACAGCTATTCCCCGCAGTATTGCAGCCGAGTTGCCTACATATCCCCTCCGAGTAGGCGACTTGCCGACAACTAACAAGCCCTGATTCCACGTATGGCTGATTCTTCCGCCAGGTGCAGAGTGAAGATGGAGGTACATGCAGCTGCCGCTGGACCATGAGTACTTGATCTTTTTAAACGGCGATGGCACGGAGGAACGTCTCTTGCTTTATTGCCGTCCCAGAAAATTACTCATTTTTGAGTGGTATAATATATATTTGAAGGGATCGCTATCTAAATATAGATATTTGGTGAAGTTCCCCGAACAGGTGGGACATTATGCTGATACAGGGAAACAGATTGTGGATTATAGAGGAATAAACTACTTTCTTGTCGACAGCAAGTGCTATTACTTGATCAAATATAAGTATCCATACCTAACCGTTCACCAATGGTTCACGCACATACTACAGGGAAATATGTTAGAGAGGCGTGGAGATACAGAAAAAAAAAAACAAAAGGCTTAAAAAGAAAGACCAAACATACCGGAATTATCTGCGCATTGTCTATATCCCAAACCCCGCTCTTCGCGTAGACATCCTCCTCGATAAGCCCACGAATTTCATCTGCCGTTTCACCAGTGTAGATAATCATACTCCCGCGAAAGGGCACCTCTTTTCCCTGTTCTGGCTGCGAGTCAAGCATGGCACCTGGATATTGATTAACAGTTATACCAGCTCAACACTTGTATATAGAGGAGCGAGTGCCGACGAACCGCCTGCCACCATCCTTCCTGACTGGACAAGGGCCGGGATTCCGTTATAATGCCCTCTGTTATTAATATCAGTAATTAAAGTCTAATAATATATAGGTTGCGTACTGTTTAACTTTCTTCCGTAGTTCTAGGACGTCGGGCTTGTCGGGGAGGATGCAGAGCCATTCCTTCTTAGCGGCTGCTGCTACGGTGCGTTTGGTAGCCATAGCATGTTGAGTACTGGATTTCAAGCACCCCGGGAATCTGGCTGGCACACGCAAAAGTGACATATTGAACGTGTTCACTTTAAATTCTTGCCATTGAAGAGGTTGCTGTTGATAGTTATAAGGCACTGCCTTACTCAGCAACATCGGGAGGGGGCTCCGACGCCGATTCCGACTGATGCTGGCTTGATTGGAAGTTTATAGCATTCCACCGCAATAATGATCCGGTTACTCAGCTAGCTGCGCATAAGCCTAAGCCATAGATAGAGGTATAATAGTGTAAGTATTGGCCTCGGCGTGAGGCGCCGAAACACGCTCGGCAGGTTGACAACCTGCCGACCAAATCATTTAATACAACAACACTAATCGCCTACTCGCGCCCAACCGAGATATTCTCATATCCAACTCAATCTGTTATATTAACATTATCAATGATACGACCCGTGCCTTCGCGTTCTCTCGCCCATTTCCCCCGACGACTCGGGCTCGTCCCGTCGCCGCCATGCAGGGCATATTCCCATCGCACGCGCACGATACTCTCATCAAGAGCTTCCCTCTTCCCCCAGAAGGTATCACTATTACGATCTCGCACATTAAGCGTCTCTTCTGCACAATATGACTCGAACTCCTTACCCAATACCATCGTCCGCGCCCCGCCAATGGCCGAGTCCATTACCGAGGGCACACTGGGTCAGTTCAACAAGGCCGTTGGGGATTTCATTGAGGCTGACGAAGAGCTCGCGTTCATTGAGACGGATAAGATTGACGTCTCGGTGAATTCTCCGCGGGAGGGGGTTATTACCAGATTGCTTGTTGCTGAGGGGGATGCTGTTGTGGTTGATCAGGAGATTGCGGAAATTGGGCCAGGGGATGCATATTCCAAAGGAGATGTAAAGGACGGGGACGAGGTGTCGGAGGTGTCGGAGAAGAGTAACTCTAAGGATAATATTGAGGAGACCATGGTGCCTTCTACACACCGGCAGTCCGCGTCTTCAACGGCAGACAGAGAGGAGTCTCAGCCGAGTGTGCGTACACAGGTTGAAGAGCCTGCGCTGCTGTCTCTCGCACCCGCTGAGCATCCCGAAGGGCTTGGAGAGCCGCAGCCGAGTCGGGCAGAGGAAGTGGTCAGTAATATAACCATTATTCCGATCTTGGCTCTCAATTAACCTACCTCTATATAGGTAAAAATGACACGCATGCGCCAAACAACCGCAAAACGTCTAAAGGAGTCGCAAAATACTGCCGCTTTCTTGACAACCTTCAATGAAGTCGACATGTTGCAACTCATAAACTTCCGGAAGAAGAACAAGGACGGTGCGCTTGAGAAACACGGAGTCAAGCTGGGCTTCATGGGGCCTATGACGAGGGCATCAACACTTGCATTGAAAGAGATTCCTGCGGTTAATGCGTCTATTGAGGGTGGGGATACAATTGTTTATCGCGACTACGTAGACCTAAGTGTTGCCGCAGCGGTTCCCAAGGGTCTTGTTACGCCTGTGCTTAGGAATGTTGAGAGTATGAGTATTTTAGAGATTGAGAGAGGGATTGCGGACTTGGTCAAAAAGGTGCGTCTATTTCTTTCTTTGTTTGTTTTCTTATCGTGTGTACACTTAGTAAATGAGACGGACTTCCCCCTTAGGCTCGCGATGGCAAGTTGACGATGAGCGATCTCGCTGGAGGTACTTTCACGATCAGCAACAGTGGCATATGGGGCTCGCTAGTTGGCACCCCAATTATCAATCTGCCACAGACGGCTGTGCTTGGGACTTATGGGATCCAGGATAGGCCGGTGGCTGTGGATGGACAGGTTGAGATTCGGCCGGTACGTCTATTGGATGAGTGGAGAGAAGGGCTGTGCGCATGCTAACAGAGTGACTAGATGATGTATATTGCTTTGACATATGACCATTGTATCATTGATGGACGGGAAGCGGTGATATTCCTCAACCTGATTAAAACGTATCTGGAGGACCCAGAGCGCATGTTGCTTGAGTAGTGTTTATACCCTGGACTTGACGTTGAATTTCTATGGTTTTTATAATGGCATAGTGTTTGGAATCTCTATCTAATTAGAAATCAACATCAGTCCTTGCTTTTGGTAGTGGGTGAAGAATGAGAGGTGAACAGAAAATGACTTTATACCGATACAAACGTACGGTCCGCTATACAACCTATGAATGAAACTTAGAGGGGCTATATTGGCCATATGTCCGTTTCTGATCTACATTGACGCGGCTATATTTGCACTTTATCGGCTACTTGGCTATATGCTATCGGCAAAATTCACCTTTCGCCGACATTGGAGATATTGAATAGGTCGGATCGGAGCCACCGAATCAGTAACAAGCCACTTGCTGTTATAATGAGGGGCTTCTTGAGGGGATACGATATCTCCTGGCCCCAATAGGCCTATATAATCACATATCGCAAGCGCCCGTCAACATTCTGCTAGACGGGTGTTGGCTTGTCTGAGTTGAGAAGCGATTATGGCCCTGCTCTCAATACTCCGGTCTGCAGTCCATAAAAGGGCCAAATATATTCCTGTGCGACGTCCCAGTCTCACATCCAGATCCGGAAAATGGAATCGAGACCTCAGTTCACGCCTTCCCTTGGTCCAGAGCCAACAATATGTAAGCCACGCGTGCCAACCAAGTGTGCAGTACGAGAGCTGCTAAGATGAAGCTGTCATTTTAGATTCACACCGAAAGCTTCCTGCAAGGTAATACAGCGGACTACCTCGATCAGATCCACCATGCATGGAAGCAAGATCCATCGTCCGTAGACGCCTCGTGGCAACGGTACTTTGAGGCTATCGAGAATGGTCGCCCGCCGCCGGATATCAGCTACAGCTCCATATACAAACCTGAGCCTGCGAAGAAGCCGAAGCAATCACTATTACCGGGATTGGGCGGGTATATTCGGACAGCATCTCGATCGCCTGCTATTCAGCCGACCACAGGAAATAACCAGGCAAAGGTAGAGCGTTTGGTCCGAGCATACAGAGACTTCGGCCACCTAAAGGCAAAGACGAATCCGCTTGATGTGCCTGAGAAACAACTAGTCGCAGTGCCTGAGCTCGACCCCAGTCTATATGGGCTTACAACCGCCGACATGAGCCAGAGGTTCTCTATAAAGGAAGAAACGCCCCCTCACTTTGCAGCGGCAAGCAACGGGTCCATGACTCTCCGCGATATCATCCGGACATGCGAAAGCACCTACTGCGGTACAATTGCAACCGAATACACCCACCTCGCAACCCTAGAAGAACGCAACTGGATCCGTGCCCAGATCGAATCACCAAATTCCCGGCGATTTTCAGCAGAAGAAAAGAAACGCATTCTCAACAGTCTTATCCGTGCAACAAGTTTTGAGAAATTTCTCGCAGCCAAATTCCCCAATGCAAAGCGTTTTAGCCTGGAAGGCGCCGAGAGCCAACTCCCTGCTGTCGAAGCAATAATCGACAGCAGTGCCGAGCATGGTGTCCGCAATATTGTCTTCCCTTGCTGTCATCGTGGGAAGCTGAATATTCTCAGTAATGTAGGCCAGAAACCGAACGAGCTGATCTTTAGTGAGTTTGCAGGTGCGCCGTCGCGGCATGGGATATCGGGTGATGTTAAGTACCATTTGGGAATGAGCTGTGAAAGATTGACGGCATCAGGGAAGAAGGTATATATCACAATTCTTCCGAATCCGTCGCATCTTGAGTCACAGAATCCAGTTGGTCAGGGAATGGCGAGGGCTATTCAACAGGATAATGGCGAGGATAAAAGCACGACGATGGTGTTTAATAGCCACACCGATGCGTCATTCTCAGGGCAGGGGGTTATTTATGAGACTCTAGGCCTATCTGGGCTTGAGGCCTATGGCACTGGAGGCACCGTTCACTTGATTGTTAACAATCAGGTTGGGTTTACTACAGATCCTCAGTCTGCGCGGTCATCGAGGTATGTTTCAGATATTGGGAAGACTGTCCTGGCCCCAGTGTTCCATGTCAACGCCGATGATGTTGAGGGCGTAGTCTTTGTCTGCAAACTGGCAGCAGAATACCGCGCAATATTTGGCAAAGACTGTTTTGTTGACCTGGTCTGTTATCGCAAGAACGGGCATAACGAGATGGACCAGCCCTCTTTCACACAGCCGTTGATGTACGACATTATTGCGAGCAAGGCTTCTCAGTTGGAGTCTTATTCAAGGAAGTTGATCGATGAAGGAGTCGTCAGTGGAGAAGAGGTTGAAAAGATGGAAGCAGACATATGGAAAAAGATGAGCGACAGTCTCGCAAATATCAAAGACGCTCCACCACTTGAGCGCGAGTACACATACCCATCATGGGACAGTCTCAAGAAGTCAGCCCAGGTTGCTCAGGAGGTGCTTGCAGCAAAGCCAACAGCAATATCTACAGACGTGGTCAATACTATAGCGAACAAGCTAGGTGTCCCCGATGAACCGTTCGTCGTGCATAAAAGCCTAAACCGCATTCTCCAAAAAAGACAGCACAGCCTGATTGAGGGCCGTGATATTGATTGGGCCACTGCTGAAGCCCTGGCTATGGGCAGCCTCTGTCTCGAGGGGTACCACGTCCGTCTGTCCGGCCAGGACGTGGAGCGCGGCACCTTTTCACAGCGCCACGCAGTCTTGCACGATCAGAAGGATGAAGCAAGGTTTATTCCACTTAACTCCCTCACTGATAGCCAGGCCGAGTTCACAGTAGGAAACTCCCCGCTCAGCGAATACGGTGTTATGGGCTTCGACTACGGCTACTCATGCATGGCCCCCAACGCGCTTGTAATCTGGGAAGCCCAGTTCGGCGATTTCGCCAACAACGCACAGTGTATTATTGATCAGTTTATATCTTCCGCCGAGAATAAGTGGCTCATGAGATCTGGCCTTGTTCTTTCCCTGCCGCATGGGATGGACGGGCAGGGTCCCGAACACTCATCGGCTCGCATGGAACGATTCTTGCAGCTCTGCAATGAAGACGGTCGCTTTTTTCCGTCGCCGGAGAAGCTACAGAGGCAGCACCAGGATGCTAATATGCAGATTGTTTATATGACTTCTCCTGCGAATCTGTTTCATGTCCTCAGGCGACAGTTGCATCGTGATTTCAGGAAGCGTGAGTCCATCTGTTATGATTCAAAGAATGACCTAAAATGCTGACATGATATCGGTTCAGCTTTGATTGTTTTTTTCTCGAAGTCTCTACTTCGCCACCCACTTGTGAAATCGAACGTGGAGGACTTTATTGGGGAGTCGAAATTCCGGCCTGTCATCCCGGATCCACGCCTCGAAGACCCAGCATTCGATACTGGTAGCATTAAAAGAGTAATATACTGCACCGGTCAAGTATACTTTGCACTGGCCAAATACCGTGAGACGCATAGTTTTACTGATACCTCCATTACACGCGTCGAACAACTCCATCCATTCCCGTGGCAGGAAGTCCGCGAAGACCTGCAGCAGTATCCCAAGGCGTCGGACATCGTCTGGTGCCAAGAGGAGTCCCTTAATGATGGTCCATGGGCGTTTTCTCGGACCAGGCTCGAGACTATCTTCGACGCAACTGAGCAGCATAGAGGCCGTCGGTTACGATTTGCAGGACGCCCGGCCACATGTAGTGTGGCGACAGGTTTTGCAAGTGAACATCAGGCCCAAGAAGACGCTTTGCTGAAGGAAGCCTTTTCTCATGGCCTAGGTTGACCATGCCACGAGACTAGCTCTAGCCCTACTATATAATATACCAGCACTGCATGTAGTGAGCTGTCGCATAGTTGTCAATATTACAAAATCCCCATGATCAAGCCCATGTGCCCCGGCAGTGGGGCATGTCAAAGCTGCAGCCCCTCGCATTCCCATTCCTCCGATGCTGAGGAATACTACTTACACGGTTCTTCGCCTCGCCGAAATCATAAATTTAACTTGAAATTACAAATGAGCAAGATTGCCGTCATCACTGGCGGCGGCGGAGGGATTGGGTCCGCCACTGCCCGGCTTTTCTGTCGCGAGGGGGCCAAGGTGGCCATTATTGATAGGGAATCGTCAATCCTCGACCCTGTAGTCGAGTCCATCAAGCAGGATGTCCAGGGTGCAGAGATTATTGGATTCCCCGCAGACCTTGGTACGGAGAGTGAGGCACAACGTGTCATTGACATGATAACGGGTACGTTCGACGGCCGCCTCGACGTCCTCGTCAACAACGTCGCAATTCGCAATTACAACCCTCTCGCCGAGACAACCTGGTCGACATGGGAGCCAATCGTGCAGATCAACATGCTTAGCTTTGTTTCCATGGTGAGGGCTGCCCTGCCGCTCCTGCGCAAAAGCGGCAAGGCGAGCGTCATCAATGTATCGTCCGTCAACGCCGTATATGGTCGCAAGGGAATGGGCGCATACGATGCAATGAAGGCTGCAGTCTTAGCATTCACGCGAACACTTGCCTTCGAGGAAACTGAATATGGAATCCGAGCAAACTCGATCTGTCCCGGCACATGAGGACTGTATTCCACACAAACAAACTCGGTGAAGACGGCGTTGATGCCATCGTTCCGCCCTGTGTTATGCGTCGATGGGCTGAGCCTGAAGAACTCGCCTACCCTATGCTTTGGCTGGCGTCGGACGAGGCCTCGTACGTTACAGCAACGACGCTGATGGTTGATGGTGGATTCCCACTCTGAGCGTCTCAATGTCTACTCTGCTGCCATGAGTAGCTTTTGTTATATGTTTCACACATTGACAACTACGATAAATTAAATCAAAAAACAAAAACATACAACAGCTGGGATTCGCATGTGGTCACCCACCATACTACTAACCAGCCGGCGTGTGGCTTAAGTACGGCTGAGCGGACGGGAAGCCCTGTTTTCCACACCCTGTGGTCGTATGTACTGGGTGTAACTAAATACAGGTTTATATGGAAGGAAAGTAACTGTGAACTAGGGAGGGGCCGCTGTACGCAGTACATTCGTGCGGTATTCGACAAGGTGTTGGCTGCCTAAGCGACCACTTCAAACATCTACCCCTAACATGGCGGCAAAGAATGTTGCTGCCAAGGTAGAGGTGGTTACAAACCGAAGGATTATTGTAGCTGATCTAGAACGGGAGTAGTCACCTTCATATTCAACTATAAGTCTACCTGGTCTCGTTACAAGCTCGTCATACGCGGGTCGATTTATCATGGCCTCACCCGGCGGAAACGAACCTTTAGCTCGGGCTTCGACCACATAACATGTAGAGAACTCTGCGACTCCCAATCCATTGCCTTGTTGACCAACTCCATATCGTACATCCAAATCAGCCGGGCGAGAATGAGATTGATCTCCGTATATGCCACGCTGTACGATCAACAATTAGCGTCTTCGCTCTAACAAGAGACAATCCATGGTCCTGTGAAGGTGGATAACTTACTTTCGGCCTAGACAGGCTCGAGGCCCCAGGGAAAACGGCTGACTGGCCTCCTTGACATCGGCACAGTCTGGGTCGGTCCACCGCTCGGGTTTGAACGAGTGGGGGTCATGGAAATTGGCCTCAGCGTGGGTCACTGTCCATGCACTCGTGTAAACTTCGGTCTGTAGCGCATATAGACGGTCAGTGCTATGCGGCCTGTTATCGGGGAATAAAATACCTACACCGGCGGGGATCCAGATCCCATCGATTGAGGCCCCAGGAGATGTCCGAGGGAAGCCTTGGGAGCCTGGAGGGTAGATACGAAGTCCCTCGCTGATGACGGCTTGCAGGTACGGTAGATTCTGCGCCGTGGCGCAGTTAATCTCCTTGTAGGTGGTGAACTGCCCGCGGATCTCTGTTTTCAGCTTCTGGTACACAGAGTCGTCTCGAAGGAGATAGAATGTTGTGGCAGCAAGGAAGGTAGCCACTGTCTCTCCACCAGCGATCCTAGTGCCCGGAATTAGAGAGCCGGGATACATACAAGGAATATGATATGCTTACACTAGGGTAGACGCGTGGGCAGTGAGCTCTTCCCGGCTCATCTCGTTGGACTCTACCTTGCCGATGAGGTTGGCCATGAAGTCCTTGCGGGGGGAGGATGAGCGAATGCGCCTAGCCAGGATGTAAATGGCCACCATCTTGATTTTAGTGTGGGTGGAAAGACTCACTGAGCCACCTTGTTTCTTGTATATCCAGTATGCCTTTTGCGGATGCTGTCCAGAAACGGCGAGAGCAGCTTGGCTACCAGAGCAACGACGGGGAAGTGTCGGAAGTTGTCTGCCACAGTAATGAAATACAGATGATCTTCAATCAATGAGGACCAGAAGTGGGGTTTCCCTATTGAATAATACATCAGATGGGTTGCTGGGGATGAATGTCAACAGCATACCGTCTTCGATAGAGTGGAAGGATTCGCCAAAGGCTGTTGGAGAAATATATAATCAGTCTCTACGAGGGCCCCTTTCGAAGAGCAGTGAAAAGGCCGGGGTAATACCAAGTTCTCCCAGGATATCGAATGCTACCATTTCGTACCACTTGGTCATGTTCAATCCCAGGGCATTCAGCTCAGGCTCACCCATCCGGGATACAAAGCGATCGACGCATTGGCTCACAATGACCTCTTGGTCTCCCAAAGAACGGAGAGAAAACGCAGGCGACAGAGACTTTTTCATTCGCGTGTGCTTTTCCGGGTCGCGCTCACTTCCGATGCACAGCGAGCCAAAGCCTGCGCCGTAGATCTCGTAGAACTTACTCTTAACCAAGGGGGGCTTCCCGGTGGCACGATGCCCGTAGATGTCTTTCCAAGATGCGACGCTGGCAAAGGACAGCTCGTTCGGGGATACCCGGAAAACAGGACCTGATCGGTTAGGGGTGTGGGTAAGAAGAAAGTGGTGGAGAGGCCACTGCTACATACCATAGCGGCGGTGTTGCTCGTCAATTGCTCGGTGAAAACGACCTCCCATGGAATGGTAGATCCTCCATGTCTGGGATTTGGTGAGGACGGAAAAGGGAGAGATCCATGGATAGAGCAGACATACCATTGATGCGCGAGCCAGCAAGGGACCCGGAAAGGCTGCCAGGGGATGAAAATAAATGTTATACAGAATTCGCGAGCCAGCATAGACCAGTGTCTGCAGTTCCGGCCCATTAGCGAGCCGCTTCTTTTCCTTCGGACGGGGGATGCAAAAGGTGAGGGTTACCAGGACAAACACCACGGTGAAGATGTCCAGCAAGCTGTTTGGTGCATCAACCCAGCTCGCCATTTTGTGGAGGGTGATCTGGCGGAAAGGCAATATCGACGGAGCTCGTCAACAGGTGACAGACAGGAAAAGTGTTTCGAGCTATATAACTGCCTACTTCAAACACAAGACGCCCATTCTGGGTTATTTTCGCTCAAATAGGCAATTCCCGAGAGATAGCTCAGGTATACCCACCCGTGTACCCGTGGACGTTCCCTCGCTGACCACGACTGGTTCTCGTGTTCTATGACTTCTAGAGAGACATATGGTCTGTCGCATGGCCCGCTATCATTTACAACCCATAGTTCTATATTTTGTAGCTTACACGCTTCTCCCAACGTCCGCGACCGCTGGCCTCTTCGGATCGACCCGCAATTCTACAACGAGAGGACAGACGGAGGTGAGCTTCCGAAACAAGTCCTTCACATGTTGGCCAACGCGCGCCATTCTTGCCTGCTGGTGCTCGCGGCGGGTGAGGGCGCCGATCGTCTTCATGGACGCGAGGAAGCTTTCCAATTCCGACAGCCGCCTTGTTACCAGCACCCCCATCATGACCTCGTAGTCTCCGCCCTCAATCTCATACTCCCCCAGGGCCAAAGACTGCTTCTCCATCGTGGCTGCCGGTACGGGCGGTGCCCCGGGACCGTTCGCTTCCCGCTGTGCGATGAAGGCATCAATCACCTCGCCGCAGAGAACGGCTAGCCGTTCAAGCACCATGGTGAGCACCATCATGTTCTCCGATTTTTCTCGGCAGGGGTTGCAGTGGAGCATGCGCTTGCACAGGAAGAGCACTTCCTGATAAATCGAAAGAATGGAGTCGAGACCCTGCTCGCCGGGGCCCCCTTCATGACGGGGCGCTTCTAATTCGTCCAGTAGAAAGACGGCCGAGTTAAGGCATGAGCAGGAGGATTGCTCGTCCATAGCAGGCCCGGGGGACCCCTCGTTCGATCGTATCGTGGTCGCCGTTGGGGCAAGCATATGGGTCAATGGTGGAGTTGCAAGTAGACCTGGGGGGGTGAGATCATGGGCGATGGGCGGCGGCGGCTGTGCAGCATCTTCTGGCCCAGTGTAACTGTCGGCCATCAGTATTATATTCCTGGAGCACGGTGGCAGAACCGACAACAGCGCGGTGTTAATATACCATACCCAGCAAGAAAGGAACCGGGTGGACCCCCAGTCATTGGATAGTCCGAGTCCGGCATAAAGGCACCGTCTTTTCCTGGAGACCAATTCAGGCAACTGGACCAAGTGGAAAAGTCTTCCAGTATCGGATCCATGCCCGAGTCTGGGTCACCTTCGACCCGGACGATCGCCTTGTCGAGCCTGGTGTAATCCCCGTCTCCGCCATGCGGTTTCATTGCAGCTGCAGCGGCTGCGTCCTGCGCGGGAGATCGACCGGCCGCTCTGCCAGGTTCCGGGCCAGTCTCATGGTTCTCCTCGTCTGCTTTTGAAGAGCGGGGCGCCTGCTTCCTCTTGCATTTCCGCGTGGAGACGTGGGTGTAGGTGCAGGGGAGAGAAAGGGTCTTGCACCGCGAACATCCTGCTCTTCGGCCGCTGCAGCGGATCTAATTTCAAAGTTTGAATGGCCCTGGTTAGCCCTTTCAAACACGGGTGTGAATTCACTAGACTCTTCTAGCCTTCGAGGCCACATACCTTTTTCACCCTGCAATTGTCGCAGGCCGAGTGCTGAGGTTTGTTGGTTGCCGAGTGCCCGACAACGCCTGTTCCACGCTCGACGAACTCGCCGGTCTTCTTCTCGGGGAAGTAACGCAGGGTTCCAAACATGGCGGGATCGAATCGACGGAGGGCGCCCAGCTGGCAGAGGCCGAGCTGGCGACGCGCACGATCTGGCTTATATGTCTTCCCGTCTACGCCCTGGAGCCATCAGCTGCTGAGCTAATGGCTGCTCAGCCTTTAAAACGCATCCTGGCCCGTATCCGACTGGTGGGCCTGAAAGATAAATCACGTCCTGCATCAAGGTGGTTGACGGGCTGCATCGTAAGCATACTAGTGGTGGACTGGAGAGCCCAGATCTTATAGGAGCGAAATAATTGACACGTTAGCTGGGTGGCAGGGCGGACGAGTGGTCGAGATACTCGGGTTCTCGTGTAAGCCAACCCCTGGTCTGTTGCATGGCAAATCAGGGTAGCACATTTCGCGCCCCCAACGTGCCGGGTCTGGCAACAGACTCGCAATATACGAAAGGATCGGGCTGGACCGCACCGGTCCGACTAGTATGATTGGACCCGCAGTCCGACGGTACTTGCGGTGATGGCCCTTGCGTACCCTGTAGACCGGGAGAAAATATATATCGATTTTGAAGGGAAGGCAGACCGCGTGCCGCACGCAATTCATCGGTGGGAATTGAGGCTCTCTCGTTGCTGCTGAGAGGCGTGTCGCATACGGAGGGAAGCTGCGCGGGCTGCCAAAGATGGCTAATGCAAGGCGAGATCGTGCAGCACAGTCAGACCAGCCTCTCTGTTGTGGATTTCGAGTGCCAACCAGCCTATTAGGGAATGCGGCTGAGCAAATGGGTTTTATTTGCAGCAACGTGACTGGCTCGACCTCTGGGGAGCTGTGTTGAGATCCCCTTCGCCGCGTTTGCTTCCCTTGCCGTAACCCTAAACGACGGCGTCCACGCCATGTCCATCTGCCCCTTCGACGAATCACCGCTTTCTCGATATGTTGGTTTTCTGCAATGATAGCGCCCTCTCATGCGGCTCAGAGTCGCCGAGAGAATAATTGGAGCGGGGCCGCTCTCTGATTGATCCGATAGATGGAAGCCTCGTGTTGATGGGGAACCGATATGGCAGCCTAGTTCGGATCCCTGGCTTTTGAACGATGATCCCTGAGGTGTACTCCATAGTACTCCTCGTGTCGACGCAAACGCTCACTTCGCGTGATTTACTTGCAGAAGCTGAGGACAATGCCTTCGTGAATGGAAATTTGGAACAATCGCACTGTTACCCGATTAGGTAATGCCCGTAATACCCAATATGAACTAACCGGGGCTAGCATTTTGACGTGGCCGGTCGAAGAGAGGCAATATCCGCGGACAATCTGGTTCTATTTCATGTCCGATTGCAGCCTGTCTGTTGGCTTGCTGAGCCTGAAACTCAATTCGCGTCCCGCCACTAAACACGCAGTCACACACGCTACACACATCCGAGATGAGTTCCCTGGATCTTTCTGCAGATGACATCCCGCGTCTGGAGGGCAAGACGGCTATCATCACCGGTAGCTAACCTACCCCATCACCTTCCTTTCCAGTTACCAGACTCCGTTGACCAGGACTAAACCAGGTGGTTGCTCCGGCATCGGATGGGAGACTGCCGAGCTGCTCGCCGCCAAAGGAGCCACGGTGTACGTGCTCGATATACACCCGCCTCCCACCCAGGAGCATCATGACAGCGCAGAAGGCGAGACGAAAGAGATCCACTACAGACCCTGCGATGTGACTTCCTGGCCCACGCTGCGGGCAATCTTCGACGAAATCCCACACGTGGACATCGCCGTCGCAAACGCCGGGGTCTCGGAGGAATGCGACTACTTCGCCGACACCTTCGATGCACAGGGCCATCTCGAAGAGCCGCGCTACGCAGTTGTGGATGTGAATTATCGCGCCGTCCTCAACTTCGTCAAGCTCAGTCTGTCGGCCTTTCGCCGCGCCGGCAGGAACAATGGCGGCAGTCTCGTCCTCACGACCAGTGCAACGGCCTATTCGCCCGAGCATAGTTTGCCAGTGTATAGCGCCACGAAACTAGCCCTGGTAGGCCTCGTCCGGGCATTGCGAGCCAGTCTGCCCCATCAGTACGGCGCGACGATCAACGCTGTTGCGCCTGCTGCTACCATCACCAACCTCTTGCCGGCGCATCTGGCTGCCCCTATTATGGCGGCGGGGGCTCCGGTCAGCACGGCGCGGCATGTTGCGCTTGCGGTCGCTTATTCGGCCACGGCCTCGCAGGGAAACTCCGTTGAGAGCTATGGGAATGATGGGCCCGAGCAGCTTGGTCCCGGTCGGTGGAATGGGCGTGTCATTCTCACGCTGGGGGACAAGTGGACCGAGCTTGAGGAACCGTTGGCGGAACGGAGAGCAGGCTGGTTTGGGGCCTGGAATACAGAGAAGACTTCGTTTCAGCAGAAGTTGACGGACATGCGATTCGCGGGTTAAGGGTTAAAATAGTCATACAAAGCGAGCTAGGGTCAAGTAGATAAGCCATTTCCATTGAGATTACTTAGAAGCATATAACTATGGATATTTTTACATTCACTTCCAAAAACAAGGTAAAGGACTACGACGAAACGAGGGTTGCCCATTGCGCAAAGTCCGGGTCTGCTACCAGCCGCTCCATCTGCTCCGCTAATAATCCGACGACGACTTCAACCGACCCATCACTCGCGCGTGGTTGAAAGCTGCAAATCCCTGCGAATTGGCCACGGGGCATCCGGAAGGTATCAATGCGCCCATCAGACCCTACTGCCGGGCCAAAATCCAGCTGGTAGAAGGGAAGCCCGACCCAGGAGGTGGTGACGAGGTCTTCAGCAAACCAACTTGGAAAGGCATTGGCCAAGGGCTGGCGGACGTCTGGAATCCCCGCGGCGAGGGTGACAGCCTCCTTAAGCCGTGATGGATCGCGGTTGGCAATCGTTTCTTGCCGGATGCGCGCGGCGATCTCGCCCAGCGTGGTCTCGGGGTTGGCGAGCTCGTGAATCGGCATGTTGGTCATGCTGCAGAAGACCACGTTGCCCGCGTAGTCGGCCGGGATTGAGAGGGGTCTGCGTCCATCGATGGCGACGGAGACGTACGAGTTGTCTCGGTACGACGCATTTGGCTTGCCGGTGGGAAAGCGGGCTTTGGTGATGGCTCGCCAGATCCAGGCGACTAGCGCATCGTTGGTTGAGATCGGAGCGACAGATGAAGACGGGAGATCGGATGCTTCTCTCTTGAGAGCCGCCTGAGCTGCAGCGGAGAGGGAGAAGATGCATGTCTTCGCGCCCCCAGCTGCGAGCTGGAAGGGGGGTTCAGGTGGTGGGGAGGTGGCAGACCCGCGCCAGTCGAGGCCGATCAGCTTCCACAGCTCCGGCCTCTGCTTCAGCGTCGAGTACTGCTCGGCGGCATGGCCATAGGACACCTGAAGTAAAGGAGGTGGCGATGTTTGGCCCTCAGACGTTGCGCGAGGGAACGCCGCAGTCTGCGCCGGGAGGAGGTCTTGGACCTGTCTGCAGTACTGGGCCCACTTCTCGAAAATCAGGTAAACACCGTAGGCATCGGCGAATTGGTGTGAGAATCCCACCGAGAGAAGACAGCCGCCGGAGATGAAGTTGGCCTGCGCTGCCATGACGCGTTGGGTCGTAGCGACGCCAGCCAGGGGGGCCAGGAGCTGGCCATCGAGCTTGCTGGTCGGGAACCCTTGAGCCTGAAGCTGGGCATAGCTATGAGGGAAGCCACTTCCGGAGCCGGTGAGATCACGAATAGTCAGAAGCGAGCCAGACTCCCCCAGGGGCCGAATGGTGGGCTGTGTTCGTGGCGGGGCGTCCGCTGGGGGAGCAACGATCTCGCCCGCCAAATCAGGCCATTCTTCGACAACAAGGGCCAGCGAGCGTTGCAACACCGAGACCAGAGACTCGCGGTCCTCTTCTGGACATGGCCATCCCACGATCAGTGCATTGAAGATCGGGGGCATGATTGCGTCCAGGGGGCTGAATTGATGCATCTTGTCGTTGGCCGCGTGGTTGGGGATCGTTGACCTCGCGGGGGAACGTTGGCACTCGAATGATGGGGTTGATTGTGAGAAGCGATGAGGTGAAATAATCCTGCATTCGCTGCAACGCCTCTCGCATACATACCGAGTCATCGCCGACTCCTCCCAGCGGACTCTTCTCGGGCTGACCGCATGAGGAAAGTTCCGGGTGCTCACGGCATCCAGAGAGAATAAAAAAGCCCTTGCTGGTTTGAGGGTAGTCAGAACAAGAAGTTCATACTTTGATCAGATTACCATCATGCCGTCCGCTATTGACACCGATGCCATTTCGACTCAGCTGCTGCTCAATGGGGTCGCCAAAAGCCACTCGGGCTCGGCCTGGAAGCCCTTGATCCACCCGCGTGCCGATGAGACCTGCCGTGAAAATGATAATCACTTCCTGCAGCACTGGCCCTTTTCTTCGGAGAAGAGTCGAGAGACCTTTGTCAATGCCGGCTTCGGTCGAGTCACTTGCCTGTACTTCCCGCTGGCGCGCGACGACCGTATTCTGTATGCGTGCAAGCTGCTAACAATCCTGTTTCTCATTGATGGTACGTAGAATGCGCACCACCGTCTCTGTCCATTGTGCTAAAGTCATGAGCCAGATATTCTGGAGGATATGTCCTTGGAGGACGGAGAGGCCTACAATGCCCATCTGATGCCCCTCATGCGGGGAGATGTGCTCCCAAACCGTAAGATATTTTCCCATGACTCCAGCTGAATACGCCAGTGCCAAGGACTTAGAGAGAGACAGGCGACATCCCCGTCGAGTTTCTGATGTACGACCTTTGGGAGGAGATGCGCGCTGCGAGCCCGATCCTAGCGGACGGTATTCTCGAGCCCACCTTCACCTTCATGCGCGCGCAGACAGACAAGGCGCGTCTTTCCATCAAAGAGCTGGGCCACTACCTCGTCTATCGGGAGCGGGATGTGGGCAAGGCGTGAGTGAAGCTCCATGTGGCGTGGTGATGCCTGCTAACTCCCGAGCCTCGACCGTCAGTCTCCTGTCGTCTCTCATGCGGTTCAGCATGGACCTCGAGCTCACGCCCGAGGAGCAAGCGGCGATGGTGCCGCTCGAGCGGAACTGTTCGAAGCAGATCTCGGTAGTGAACGACATCTGGAGCTGGGAGAAAGAATTGCGGGCGTCGCAGTCAGGCCATAAGGAAGGATCGGTCCTCTGCTCGGGGGTCAAGGTGCTGGCTGAAGCAACGAATCTGGACATCACAGCCACGAAGCGGCTCCTCCAGGCCATGGTTGAAGAGTGGAATCAGGTTCACGATGGGCTCGCAGCGGAACAACTGGCGGCGGGATGTCGTCCGGCCGTGAAGCTGTATATGAAGGGGCTGGAATACCAGATGAGCGGCAACGAGCTGTGGAGTCGTACGACCCTGCGTTATGTTGAAAAGGAGGCAACGGCCAGCGCGTAGGGGATCTCACCATTTGTGAATGGTTTCTGTGTTGGACTGGTGGGTGAGGATTGACGCCATTGGCAGCACTGTGAATGAATCCCATATTACTGCTCTGTATCGTATTTCCGACAACGTCCTTCTCTCGGTATCGTATTAGCCTTCGGTTTACTTCCTGGGGCTTTGTAAAACGAAGCTCCCATGGTTCTTCCACTAGCTGCCAAGTACAGCGCCAGTAATGCAGCTGCAACAAACGCGTTTCTTTGTTCTCCGGAACTTTCCCTTCCGGGCATTGCGGGCAGGGAAATAAAGAAAAGAAACGAAACGTGTTTCCCCTCCTTCTCTCTTGCATCTTCCACTTGTCTCCCTCTTCTCATCAACTGCCTCACAATGCCCCGTTGCGCCCTCGTCACTGGCTGCAGTGCCGGCGGCATCGGCTCGGCCCTGGTAGAGGAACTCCACGCGCAAGGACTGCGAGTCTACGCAACCGCCCGCTCCCCAGCCAAGATGAGCCACCTTGCCAAACTGCCCAATGTCTCTCTCGTCACTCTCGACGTTGGCGACCCGGCCAGCATTGCCGCTGCCCTCGATACCGTCCGCCAGGGCTTGTCGTCGAACGGGGAATCCCTGGACATCCTCATCAACAACGCCGGCCAGTCCCTCGTGTATCCCGCCCTGGACACGTCGCTCGACGAGGCCAAGCGTCTTTTCGATGTGAATTTGTGGGGTGCCATCGCCGTCGCCCAGGCCTTTATGCCGCTGCTCCAGGCTGCCAAGAATGGCAGTACGCTCGTGAACGTCTGCTCCATCTCGGGCTTCTTGTACGCCCCCTGGATGAGTGAGGATCCTACCCCCCATCGGTCGCGAACTCGCGATTCAACCATGACTCGATGTCCGCGCTGACAACTCACACCAGGTGTCTACAATGCCTCCAAGGCCGCGCTGATGTCGTGGAGCGAGACTCTCCGGTTGGAACTGCAGCCCTTCAACATCAAGGTTATCTCCCTGGTGACCGGCTCCGTCGCCACAAATGTGATGTCGCATGCCAACCTGGCCCTACCCGAAAACTCACTGTACCATAAAGCGCTGCCAGAAATTCGGTCACGCGGCGTGGGGGAAGATGTCTCGAGTAAAAGCGCACCGGCAGACTTTGCTCGCGAGGTTGTCAAGGATGTCTTGGGTGGAGCGTCGGGACCCGTGTGGCGTGGTGCTATGGCTTCCATGGTGAGGTTTATGTCCAAGTACATGCCGACGACTGTCTTGGTGAGTTTCCTGGGTTTTTAAGTTTCATTCCTTTTTATAATGGACTGATGGTGACGAATGTCGCGTAGGACCGGGCAATGAAGGGAGGAACTGGACTGGACAAGTTGCCTTGAAACAGCATTGCTTATAATGGGATAACGACTAGTTAGGTCTGTTCATCATATCGATCTTGTATCTTTCTTCCTGCTTATTCTGCTTGGATAATTATCTGTCGGCCTGAAGGTTGGTAATCTCACTGGATACCCATTTGGTCCTACAAAATGACAAATAGGTGGTCTCCATTCATATTACAGATCTAGATAAAGCGCAGGGAGGTAGATATAATATAGAAAGTAGCTAGAAGACAAGGCCACCATTCATTCGGCAGGCGTCAGTAATATGACCATATTTCAGCACATCAATAGCTCACAAAACTACACGGTTACATGCATTCACCTCTACTTCCAACTCACTCCCGTGCAAGAACCTGCGTCATAAGCCTAGGCTTAACCCACAAGAGATGCATGGCCGCATCCCTGTGCCAGTCCAGCTCATCGTCTACCAGCTTCATGTCATACCGGTAATATAGCTTTGCCAGGGTCAACCGCAATTCCAACCAGGCCAACCTACCGCTCATCGTCAGTTAACAGTCCCGCATCGTTCAGGGGTAACATGTGGGAGGAGAACTGAACTCACCCTCGGCCCAGGCATGAGCGCGAACCCATTGAGAAGGGCTGACTGGCCTCCAGTTGGTCCTTATCACTTAGTCCCATCCAGCGCTCCGGACAAAAGGCCCACGGGGCATCAAAATTGGCCGGGTCCATGCTGGCAGCTAATGGGTTTGTGGAGACGATGGTCTACGGAGAGAAATGTCAGTTGTCTTTTTCTCTTTCATCATTTGGCTGAAAAGGGGTGAATCATATTGTCATACTTTCTCCGGCACAAAATGCCCGTCTATCATCTCGCCACCCGCCGGCACCACCCGTGGTAAGCCCAATGCCAGCGGGGGGAATATGCGCAATGCCTCGAGGCAGACTGCGTGCAAATACTTCAGTGAGGATGTGGATTGTCCGTTGATTTCCTCGTATTTTGTGAAGGCGGAGCGAACCTCCCCCTGCAGTGTCTTGCGAATGCGTGGATCGCGACCGACGTAGTAAATGGTAGTTGCCAGACATGTGGCTGTTGTTTCACTCCCCGCAATGCTGTGTTCTTTTAGCGTTGCTCTGGCTGGCCTGGGGTAGCTGATTGATACGTACACAAAGTCAGAGGCGTGAGCGGCTAGCTGGATATCTGATATCTGGGCTGAGTTGCGCTCTAGCAACAGGTAGCTCATGAAGTCTTTCCGGTTGGTCTTTTGCTGGATTCGCCTAGACATTTGACCATGAGTATCGGCATTGATGAATCTTTAATGGGGTAGAGTAAGTACCGTTTCACCAAGTCGATTGTATATGTTTGGTGTTTGATCGCGCCATCCATGAGCTTGTTTAACCAGCGTGGGTTGAGCTTTAGAAAGATGCGGCCAACAATTGGGAAGCGTTTCAAAAAGTCAGAGAGACCCGCCTGTCCCATGCTTTCTAGGACCACCGCTATCCAGAAATGAAGATTTCCGGTTTCCAGGCCATGGAACGACTGCCCAAATGCTGTTATAGATGCGGAAAATATGGTCAGATCGCTGAAGCCAACAGGACTGAACAACTGAACTTACCCAGCTCGCCGATGATGTCGAATGTCAGTAGATTAGTCCACATCGTCATATCAACGCCATCTTTCGAGTTGCCTCGTTGTCCAACCTGGTCTATAAAGTCGTCAATGACACGTGTGACCAGATCTTCCTGCTCGCGCAGTGATCGATCTGAAAAAGCGGCGGACAGGAATTTCCGCATCGCGCTGTGCCTTGCTGGGTCGCGCTCGCTGACAATCGAGCTGGCCTGATCGGCAAAGTTCCCGCCATCGTAGAAGTCGCTCTTGATGAACGTGGCCCGGCCTTTTCGCGGGGCGTATATATCTTTCCACGACTGCGCGGTGTTGAAAGAAAGCTCATTCGGAGCCACGCGCACGACAGGCCCTATTGAGGTTGCACCGGGGGGTATCAGAATGTGTTCTTTTCGACAGAATTGGGATGAGCACATATTCACCGTATTTTGCGTGCAAGTTGAGAATATCGTATGGTTGCCGGCCACCCATGTAGGACCACGAATAATTTAGCTACATGAGAGTCAACAGCGAGAACACCCACGCTTGGCAAATCGAACGTTCTATTGATACAGACATTACTCAGAGCTGATAGTCTCGGGCCCGGAAAGTGAGCCAGCGGATGAGACACAAATGCCTGAATCAAGAGTCGGGTTGTGCATGTCAGAATTACCACGAGCGCGCTCGCTGCAATGAGTACCAACGCGGGTTGCCCTGCGAAGTTGTCCATTGTCTCGCAAGTTCCATATGATACCATAGGCCTCGTGGATATCCACATATTCACTGTGGAATCTTTTGTAAGATTCTTCGATCCGGCACTGTGGGACCAGCGACTCCTGCATCTGAAACACTGCGATGGGACAAAAGAGTGTCCCCCACCCTTCCCAAAAAGAAATAGCCTGCAGGTACGATATCAATTGGCGCTGCCATTAGGGATCACGGGTATACCGCATTAGTAGGACTCCGGCACGGCGATACCCTGAAGAGGAAGTTTCCGAAGAGATCAGGATAAGGGCTTTAAGCGGTGCCCTTTGCGTTCTGCAACTCGTAGCCAAGTACTCCAGCTGCAAACCACAATGATGTCAACCTTCTGGCGCCATACGTTAATCTCACTGCTAACTGCAGCACATGCTGTTCGCACTTCAGCGACAAGCGGACAGTCCGCGTGTGCTCAGCTGGCGGCCAGTTTCCCAGGATACACGACTGTCTCTGGGTCCGCGTCGTACACCACGAAAGTCGAGAGCGTTTGGTCCCAGACCTGCGTGGAAGACGCTCACTGCGTGTTTGAGCCGGAATCTCCCAAGGACGTGTCAACCGCGGTTGGCATCTTACGCAACCCCGAGACGCAGTTCGCAGTGCGCAGTGGTGGCCACATGCCCAACCCCGGGGCCAATTCGATCTCACACGGCGTCCTCGTCTCTCTTTCTCAATTGAACGCTCTCGAGCTCACGGCCAATCACGACGTGGTTCACATTGGCCCCGGACTTCGATGGTACGACGTCTACACATGGCTGGCCGACTACAACCTGACCACGGCCGGAGGCCGATTCGGCCCAGTGGGCGTCGGCGGCTTGCTGCTCGGAGGAGGCATCAATTACTACGGCTCGAAACTTGGCTGGTCTGCTAACAATGTGGTTAATTTCGAGGTCGTCCTCGCCGACGGCTCCATTGTCCAGGCCAATGCCAGCTCCAACACAGACCTTTACTGGGCGCTGAAAGGCGGCTCCCAGAACTTTGGCATCGTCACGCGGTATGATATGAAGACGTTCGCCATCCAGGATGTCTGGGGTGGAACTCTGGCCTATCCAGCCACTTCGCTGGATGCCTACATCCACGCCGTGGCCAACTTCTCCTCCCCCGATGGAGGTTCTGCTGACCCCCTCGCTGCGGCGGATCCTTTGCTCCTGATATATCCCAATACCAGCCAGATTCAGCCTGCCACTGTCTTGCTCTACAATGCCCCGGTGGAGAATCCCGCTGCACTCAAGGCCTTCGTCGACATCCCCGCTGCGAGCAACTCCGCCGGCTTACGCACATTCACGAATTTCACCGTGGAGCAAAACTCCTCCTCCTACTGGGACAGAAGTAGCCGGTAAGCCCTTCTCGCCTTCATGGCATCTATCATCCTTCTTTGGCTGACCATTTTCCTCATCAGCCGTTCGTTCTGGGCCACCGCTGTGAAGGCAACACCGGAGGCAGTCTATCTCGCCAACACCACCTTCTTCAAGGCCGCCATGGAGCAAGTGTCCGATTTGCCGGATTTACTCACTAGCATCACCTACCAGACCATTACGGAGGACTGGCTCGATGCTGCGCGTGCCGCGGGGGGAGACGCCATCGATCTCGATCCCGCCGACGAAGCGTTCATCGGTAGGGACCGAAACAATCAAAGCATACGCGATCACTAACGAAATCCAGTCCTGTTGATATCCAACACGTGGACAAACGCCGAACAAGACGACCGGATCGCCAACTTTTCCGAGAATGTCATTGCCGAAATCGAGTCGGAGGCCAGGGCTGCTAACGTCTATTACCCCTTCGTTAACCTCAACGATGCCGGCCCGAGCCAGGCCCCGTTCAAGACATATGGAAAGGGCCAGTCGCTAGGAAAATTGAAGAGCATTGCGAAGAAATACGGTAAGTTGGGTCGTCCGGTCCCTCTGTCGGAGATTGTGCTAAGCTCCGAGGTGTATTCAGATCCTTCGGGGGTTTTCCAGAGTTTATCGGCCGGCGGGTTCAAGCTGGGTGTGTAAAGAGGGACACTGGCTCGAATTATTGCAGTCGAGTCGGTGTTTTCCTAGTTGGGCAGATGCAGGGCTCTTCAAGTTCCCACGGATTCAACTGGGATAATTTACTAAAGCGGGATCCATGGACTCGGATATTGCCTAATCGGGCTATACTACGGGACGGCCCTGCGTCAGACCATGGTATACTTCACTGTCAATAGCACTCCTGTTTAGAGATAGACATAGACAGAATTCAAGTTATTGCGGCTACCCGCCTAGATCATGATTCTCAACCTAATCCCCTTCACAGACGGCGCGGCCCTTCTCCAGGCCAGTGCTCTTCTTTCTTTTGCCTGGCTTTTGCTGGCGTGGGCGTCGCGCAGCAGACGCAGTAGACTGATCCCCGGGGTTTATGTGACTGGTCTGAAAGGCGGGCAAGTTCCTCTTTCGCAGGCTCGCCAAGCGTTCATCCACGGCTGCGCCGACCTTATGCTTGAGGGATATCAGAAGGTACTCGCTGGGATGAACATCTTTCCCACCATTGGCTGATGGCATTATAGACAAAGGGGGGGCTGTTTTACGTCCCTTCGCCAGCTGGGGAGCGCTTGATGATTCCCACCAGGTATCTGGATGAACTCAAAAATGCCGCGGACAAGGAGGTCAACTTCACTGCCAGCTTCTCGGAGATGTTTGAAGGGCGATATACAACCATTGGCCAGAAGTGGCATTTACATCCGGATGTCGTCAAGAAGTCCCTGAACGCAAACCTTGGTGCGGTTATCTGTCCTGGCGGAATTGATGGATTATTCCCATGCAAACGCTTACGATTTTGCAGAGCTGATTATGCCTGATGTGTATGATGAAATTGGGCACGCATACCGATCTCTGTTAACGCAATCGGACGGTGGGTTTATGCGACTACTATACTCCCTGGATGCTTCACTAATTGGTATATGTGTAGATTGGCAACCGGTCCGGATGTCCGAAATCTTCACGCAAGTTATCTCACGAGCATCGAACCGTATGTTAGGAGGCAAAGCCCTCAGCCGGAACCGAGACTGGACAGATACGTCCATCAACTTCACCACCGATACGTGGTTGGCCTCGCAGCAGCTCAAACGGTACCCGGCATGGCTCCGGCCTCTCATCCAATACATCCTCCCTGAGATGGGCCGCGTGCGCCGTCACTTTACTGTTGCCCGTCAAGTGATCTGCCCAATTGTGCAGCAGCGGGCTGAATCTGAAAATGACGCCAAACAGCCTCCCGACCTCCTGCAGATGCTCTGGGACGGCGCCGAGCCGGTTGATCAGACTCCGGAGTTCATGGCCTATACTGCCCTAGCCATTTCGTTTGCTGCAATTCGCACCAGTTCCTCGGTGCCGACCCATCTTCTGTATGATCTGTGTGCCCGGCCTGAGTATATCGCGCCGCTGCGAGAAGAGATGGAGGCGGTGCTTCGTGAGGAAGGGAGCCTCTACACCAGGGCGGCTCTGAATAAACTCGTCAAGTTGGACAGCTTTATGAAGGAATCCCAGCGGTTCAATCCTCTGTCTCTCCGTGAGTCCCGTCAATTGCCTCCTCCTCCTCCTCCTTCTTCTTCTTCTTCTTTTTTTTTTCGTGTGTGTGTGATTTCACAATGCCATCCGACACTGACGGACATATAGTCACTTTCGGTCGAGCCATCCAGTCTGACCGCATCCTCCATGACGGACTGGTGATTCCCAAGGGCACGATGATCGGCGTGCCCGCCCACGCCATCTCGCAAGATGGAGAGTTCTACCAATCCCCCTCGACGTTTTCACCGTTTCGGTTTGTCCCGTCGACTCCTGGAGAGAAAACGGCCGGGTTTGTCACCACCAACGCATCATCCAGTCTGAGCTGGGGGTACGGGAAGCACGCATGCTCTGGGCGCTTCTTCGCGGCCAGCGAAATCAAGCTGATCATAGCCTACTTCTTACTCAGTTATGATTTTCAATTTGCCGGGGGTCGCACTGAGCGGCCGGCTAACTATACATTCGAGCTGCAGAATATGCCGGATGAAACGGTGGAGGTGCTGGTGCGACGACGAAAAGACGGATGCCTTGACCTTTAGGCGGATGAATGCTTGACGGCAGAGCAGAGGCCGTAATCGCATATTTCCGGCCTGGGGTTTGAATCGTAGACTAGGTGTCGTCGTGCCAATATCTATTCAGTATTACTGTACGTGTTTCGCACCTCATACGCCCACCAAATCACTCGTCCGTACGCACTTTGATTCTCCAGTAACGACCAAGTAGATGCCTTGCCAAATGCTCCAAAGTATAGTCACCGTCCCGCTATTCGAATAAATCTCAGAATTATGAGTACCAACCGTGGTATTCCCAGGGCTGCATCAAGTGCCGATTGTGCACTTTGACAGACATATTAAGGTGCATGGGCAGGATATATATTTCCAATAGTCCGTCTCAAGCAGTCCTAGCAACCGAGCAGTTATCGTCTTAGTAAAAGTTTTATTTCTTCTAGCGGACTAACTCCCAAACGAGCATCTATCGAAAAATGACAGGATAGTTTCCATGCTATCCCACGCTTAGGCGGCAGCAGCCCATTTGGCAGCAAGACTGCTGGCCAGCTGCTTCACAGACGCGCTCTGCATGATGTCGAAAATGGATACCTCTATCGCCAACTGAACGACAAGCCAGTTTCGCAACTCCACTGCCACCAGCGAATCTACTCCATATCGAGCAAGAGATTCGCCCACTTGAATGGTCTCCGCGTCGACGAAGAACATCGCCGCCAGCTTACGCACAATAGCTGTCTCAAGCACAACCAATCGATCGGTTGGGTCTGGCACATTCGCCAGCTGCTCACGGAGATCCATCGCATCATGAGCCCGGGGTGATCGTGTTTTCGACTTGATGCCGGTGGCGCGTAGCACGCCGCCCAGGATCGGGTCCTTCGCCCAGAATACATTCGTGGCACCGGTCCCAGGATGCGAATTGAACCCAGTAAGGACCTGGGAGTCAGTGGCATGGCGGATTGGGTGCAGCATTGCGTCTTCGACCAGATGCAGAACCTCTTCTTCATCCACCGCGCGGAAGCCCATGCGCTCGAGTCGGTTGGCCACCCCGTCCGTTTCAGCAACATATCCCACCCCGCGCACCATGCCCAGGTCAATGGCAACCGCTGGCAGTCCTCGTGCGCTGCGATGGCGAGCAATCGCGTCCTGGAAGGTATTGCCCGCGGCATAGTTTGCTTGGCTGACGTTGCCGGTTATTCCATTTAGAGAGGATAGCATGATGAAATATTCCAGATCCACGTTGGATAACACCTCATGCAGGTTCCAACTACCTTGTACTTTTGGCCGGATGGCCCTGGCGTAGTCTTCCACCGACATCTTCTCATAGACGGCATCCTGTGTGCGATTAGCAAAATGGTATGTTCAGAAGGGGGTGGGCTGCTCACCTGAAGTACCATTCCGCTATGGATGACTCCCCGGAGAGCTGGCATCGACTGCAAACAAGCGTCTAGAGTCTGCTTGAGCTCCGACCTGTTGGAGATATCGCAGCTAGCAGCGACCACCGTGCATCCCAACGCCCGAAGTGAGTTCACATAGGCGCTGCTCTGTGCTTGCTTGTCGGCATTGCGAGACATGATAACCAGGTTTCGAGCGCCTCGTTGGACCAGCCATTCGCAGATAGATCGGCCAACTCCGCCCATGCCTCCAATGACCAGGTGTGTGGATTCGGAGGGCAGTTGCAGAGCCCATTCGGACGGAAGAAGCTGCAATTGTGCATTAGTATGCTTCTCTCTGATTAAACAGTAAGCTGGACACGCGAACTTACCTCCACTCGATCATCCACACCGGGGACCACAATCACTTTTCCGATATGTCTGCCTGCTTGCAGCATCCGGAAGGCCTCTTTGATTCTCGAGATAGAGTAGGTCGTAGTGGGCTGGATGAGCCGAAGTCCTCCATCCTTGATCAGTCGCATGATGTCGTTCATGATGCGAGACACCACCGCTCCCTTAAGCTCTCCAAGAGCAATCAGATCGACACTGGAGAAGGAAACGTGGCGGGTAAAGGCGTGCATCTCCAACTGCCTATTCTGCTCGAGATCGCGTTTACCAATCTCAACAAATCGCCCAAAAGGTGCAAGACAGTTGAACGTACGTTGCAGGAATTCCCCGGCCAGAGAGTTGAGCACAACATCAACCCCCTTCCCGGCGGTCATCTCCAGGAGTTGACTGGCAAATGCGCCATCGCGACTGGAGAAAATATGATCTCGGGGGATGTCAAACTCGCGGCTGAGGTACTCCCTCTTCTCTGCTGATCCAGCCGTCACAAACACGTCGGCTCCCACCCTCTGCGCCAGGGTAATTGCTGCTTGGCCGACACCTCCTGCAGCGGCATGGATAAGAATGGTTTCCCCGGGCTGAAGGCGTGCACTCTCGTACAGGGCGTAGTATGAAGTCGTGAATGCCATGGGAATGGAAGCCGCCGCCTCAAAAGTCATGCCGTCCGGAATGGGAACGACACTGGTCCAATGCAGGCGTACACGATTCTCCCAGTGTCCTCGCATGAGAGCACATACGCGGTCTCCAATCTTGAATCCGTGCTGGGATGCCAGTGAGCCAACCTGGGTCACGACTCCACTGCATTCGAAGCCCATGACATCCGTGCTCAACTGGCCCATCGCCACCATGACGTCCCGAAAGTTCAGCCCAAACGCCTTGGGCTCAACTTCAATTGAGTCCTCCGGTATTGGACGAGCTTGCATGGGCTCACCCACGAAACCGAGGGTATCCAGAAGCCCAGGGGTGCTCACGTGGAGACGCAGCTTTCGACTGGATTGATGGAACAACTCTGTCTTCGTGTCGGCGCTCTCGATGCTAGGGGTTGATGTGGAGCTCTCAACGTCAGTCTCAAAGACGCGGGGGACACATATGATTCCACCACGCTCAGCGTATTCATTGTCCAGATGGCTTGGGCTTTGCGCCAGGGGGAAGCGTCTTCGGACAATCTCAAGCATGGTCGCAATAGCGCTAGCCGGCCATCTCGCAGTGGTCGGGTCAATATCCAGTGAGACCAGTAACTTGTTGCTGTATTCGGTTCGAAGGGTGCGAAGTAGTCCGGTATGTAAACTGTTATGCGGTCGTTCGCAGTGAATCGTACCGCCGCGTGAGACCCAAAGAACACCGGCAGCCTGGATGAGCAGGGATTGTATCGAACCAAACTCGCTTGAGCTCGGTTCGTGGAGCAAAGCCTCATGCATTTCGCCCAAGAACAAGCAGGTCTTGCCTTCAGCATCAAAGGCGCCGAGCTGCTGTACGTCTGGCTTGCACGCCGTCAATCTCTCGAGCGATGTGATTAGTTTATCCAGCCACTTGGTGGGTGGCGTCTCGTTGTAGACAATCGTGAACTGTGGATAAATGGCTGGATCTGGAATGGCAGCACTTGCCAGCAGGACGCTGAAGGCATAAAAGTGCTCGTCCTCACAGTCATGTAGTTCCATATCGATACCCTCAAACCCCGTACTCTTCATTGCGGTCTGCCATTCAGGGATGGTAAGTGAAGGGCTGGACTGACGCTCGGCTTCCTCTCCTGCATTTAATGTTAGTATAGTTACTTCGTCCCTTCAGGCTTGCCTCCTTACCTAGCCACCATCCAGGTAGGGTTCCAAATATCAGCTGCAGGTCGATCTCGTCCCGAGTGATTTCCACCAGGAGGAGCTTTCCCCCCGGACGCAGCAGCCTTCTGACATTTTCCAGTGTGTGATTGATATTCTTAGTTGCATGCAAGACCTGGCTGGCAATTACAAGATCATAGCTGTTGCTCTCGAATCCCTGTTCCGATGGGTCTTCTTCAATGTTCAGCTTTTTGAATTCCATCACATCACCCGCGTCTTTGAATCTTTCACTGGCAGCCTCGAAGAAGCCGGATGAAATGTCGGTGAAGTCGTAGCTAGCACAGCGATAGTGCGGGCCAAGTGCACCTTGCTCTCTGAGGGCATCCAGGACAACCTCAGTGCATCCTCCCGTTCCAGCCCCGACCTCCAGGATCTTTGCCCGTGGACTCTTGTGAGCGAAGACACGGGTGAGCTGCTGGACCTGATAGTACGAGCGCTTCCATCTCACTGCCCGCGCATAGTACTCGGAAAGCAGATCATCCTTCAGCATCAGCTGCAAAGGGGCTACCTCGTTGCTTAGGATTGAAGGAAGGTTCTCCCCAATCCGACAGACCATCTCGCCGTCGACACTGGCAGCCCCAACTCGATCAATGAGATTTTGCTGATGGGTTAGCGATCGGATGAACCATTCGGAACTTGCGGGTCCCAGTTCATTCAAGTGGGCCAGTTTTATTTGCACCTTCATCCATGCGCGGAGCCGTTGCTGGTGCCAGTTCAGTTTCAGGGCCCTATCTTCTGTGAGAGTGGCCAATGCGCGCTGTATAAAGTAGAAACACGCTTCTCGAATGTCCTGAATGATTTCAATCTCATCCGGATTGGCAGCGAATTGAAGCGCTGCCTTCAGGGTGCTAGGGATGGGAAAGGAGATATCCGGTGCCCATTGCAACGTGTAATTGTGTTGTATATCCTTCTCGTCCCCATCAGGCTGTGCCGCAGCCCCAAGTGACTGGTAGTATAGACCGTCCACCGTGAGGACGGGACCTTCGCTAGTGGTGTCAGAAACCACCACAGAGGACTCCATTCCCTGGGGACTTGCCCGGTGAAGCATGGATTGAGATTGGAAAACATGTCCAGGTGTGCTAGACATCGCCGTTCTCACATCCATGCGCTTGAATGCTCGAGGAACCATAGCTGCATTGCCCCTAAGCGCACTGGTTGGCAGAGAGCAGTATACGGCCTGGAAAATCGAATCCAACGTCGTTGGGTGTAGAACGTGAGGCTGCTCAACACCATGCGGCATGGAGGATGCCGTATCGGCAACTCGCAGAGTGCACAGAGACTGGCCTCGGTTCGATTGAATTGAAACAAGATTCTGGAAGACGTCGCCGTGATAAATGCCTTTGCCTTGAAGTGTACGATACAGCTCCTGCGGATTCAGTCGCCGAAAATACACCTCGTCGTTAGCCTTCGTATTGTTCTTGCAGGCATCGTTGGCCTGATTACGCGCGATGAACCCCTTGCAGTGCTCGCTCCATTTCCCAGTGTCGTCGCAAGAGTAAACGTTGAATTCTTGCCAGAGCTGGCCGGTTAGAACCTTCTCTGAAGCCTCGTGCAACGTGAGATGGACCTCTACGCCCGAGTCAGTCTCTGGGACGATCAGTGCTTTGAGGATCTCCACGTCCTTTAGACTGAGGCTCGAGATGGTGTGGCCTTGACCTCGGGATAATTGGCTGGCTGCCTCAATAGCCATGCATATGTACCCAGCACCGGGGTAAATGATATTGTGCTGGACCTTGTGGGCACGAAGCCAGGGAGTATCAGATACACGGATGATATGACGCCATGTCGGAGACACTGTATTGCCTCCAATAAGAGGACTGCCCAGTAGATCGTGGTGCTTCTGTTTGCGCAACCGGTGCTGCTTGTTCAAACGTGGCTCCGCCCAATAGCCGTGCTCATGATTCCATGGGTAAGAAGGGAGGTCGTAGAGGACTCTGAGGCCATCTCGATTGACGGGGAAATTCACAGCACTCAGATCCACACGAGTGCCTTGTCTGTGCAAAGTGGCCGCAAGGGATTGCATTGTTTCGACCGCGTTTTTGCCCCGCGACAAACATGAGAGATACGAAATGCGCTTTCCTTCGAACGCAGGGAGGCCCATTGTCTGCCGAACGGGGCCTGCGAGAGCACTGTGTGGCCCGACCTCGAGAATGGCGTCGACCTGTTGGTCCAAGTCACTGGACAGACACATGTTGGTCAGAGAATCGAGGAAGAGCACAGGCTGGAGCATATTCTGCACCCAGTGCTCCGCACGACTGACTTGGTCCTCGTATGTGCGAATGCCAGAGACCGGCGATGTATAGATAATGTGATCATCCAACTTGCCTGCGCCAAGGACCTGTTGCAGAGCCGCCGAATACTCGTCTGCAAACGGCTGCATATGATGCGAATGATACGCAGCTTCCACCTTCAGCTGACGAGCGAAGATGCCATCGCCCAGTAGCAGTGATTCGAGCTCTTTGATGGCTGCGATGTCCCCGGATACCGTCACACTCTCCGGGCTGTTGATGCAGGCCACAACGACCTTTCCAGTGCTTAGTTTCGCGATATAGGCCTCGGCAGCTTCTTTTCCCAGGCCTACTGCCACCATTCCTCCGCGACCAGACCCAATCGTTTCCTGGAAACTAGATGTGAGCGCTCCGCGCATGTACACAATGGCCATGGCAGACCGCATGTCGATTGCGCCGGCCGTGAACGCGGCGGCCACCTCACCACTGGAATGACCGGTGACCGCGATGGGTGCAATATCCCAAGACTGCAGGAGCTTCACCAAAGCAATCTGTAAGGCTGTGCAAAGAGGGAGACTGAGCATTGCGCTGTTGACCCTGGTCGACGCCTCGTCGCGACTGAGCTCCTCTATTTCATGTTAACACCTGCAAATCAGACGAAGGAGGTGGGAAATACCGAGAATTGACCACTCAGCGCCAAAGCCCTTCAGACACTGGTCTGCCTCGAGTAGAGCGGCCTTGAATACCGGATACGCCTCAATGAGTTCCCGGCCCATGGCATACCATTGCGCGCCTTGCCCGGTAAACACAAACCCAAGCCTTGGTTGCCCAGTGGCCTGCTGGCGTGTGCCCTGCCCTTTCTCCAGTTCCTCAATCAGTTCCTTCTTACTCGAAGCCAAGTATGCCGCCTTCCACGAGAATTCGGAGCGGCGCTGCCCAAGGGTGAATGCCAGATCACGCATATATGCGCGTTCATCATCCAAGGTGAGGCCGCGAAGGTGCTCTGCCATTCTTGATGCCATCCTCGACACTGCTGCCTCTTCCTTGGCACTGAGGACAAAAACACTCGATGGCAAACCGCCAGTCTGGGACACTGCCGGTGGCGAAGGCCGTGTTAGAATCTCTGGCGATTCGATAATGACGTGCGAATTGGCACCGCCGTATCCGAAATTGTTGACCGATGCCCTCCGAACTGTCTGTGGCCAGGGCTTCAATGAGGTTGGGATCTAGGCGCTATCAGTCAGGCTTCTTCAACGGCTGCTATCTCTTCTCACATATATGTTCAGTGCATCCATATCAATGTCCTTGTTTGGCTTTTCGAAGTTCGCATTGGGTGGAATGCAGCTCTTTTCGAGAGCCATGGTCGCCTTGATGATACTGGCCAGCCCGCTAGCTGTCTCGGTATGGCCAATGTTTGATTTCACGGAGCCAATGAGTAAAGGCTCATGGGATGGCCGTGATGTATTAAGAGCGGCACTGAGAGCCGCAGCCTCCACTGGATCGCCAGCTGGCGTTCCTGTTCCATGAGCCTCCACATAGCTCGTTTCCAGGGGGTCGAGACCAGCTCTTTGATAGCACATGCGGATCAGCTCCTCCTGGGCCTTCGGGTTGGGAGAGGTTATCGTCGGGGTCCAGCCGTCTTGGTTCAGTGCTGTTTCCCTGATCACGGCTCGAATAGGATCTCCGTCGTGCAGTGCTCTGCTCAGAGGCTTGACAATCAACGTGGCGACGCCCTCGCCGCGTCCATAGCCAGATGCGCGGTGGTCAAATGCATAAGACTTTCCGGAAGGCGATAGGAACCTTTGTTAAATACGTCAGTCCATCACTCGAATATTCGGAGAGAATGTGCGCACCCTAAGCTCGACATGGACTCGAACATGTCCGGGTTCAATAAGACGTTGGATCCAGAAACAATGGACATTTCGGACTCTCCATCTCGCAGACTCTGGCATGCCAGATGCAATGTCGTCAAGGTCGTTGAGCAACCGGTGTCGACTGTCATGCTCGGCCCGCGGAGATCATAAAAGTGAGAGATCCGATTCGATGCCATGGCTGATCCGTTCCCCGTCATGAAGAGGCGGGTGAGAGTGGCTGGGTCTCTCATCAGGCTGTCGTGATAATCCCGAAAGAAAGCACCTGCGTAGACAGAAGTACGAGAGCCCGTAATCTGATCCAGCGGAATGCCAGCTAGAGCCCTACATCAATTCCCCGGTCTCTGTTGGCAAGATTGACACAGACTCACCACTTTCCAGTGCTTCATACACGGTCTCTAACTGTAGCCTAAACTGGGGGTCCATAGTCTGGACAAGACAAAGTTAGTTGATTTTGCTGACGTCCCTCAATGGACACTTACACTGGCCACTTCGGATGAAAAGTTGAAAAAGGCTGCATCGAAGAGGGATATATCTTCCTCCAGGAAATGTCCTCCTTCAACATTTGTCTAGGTGTCGACTCAATCAGCCTCTGAGTTGCGCTTAACCGGCCTTGCGAGTAACGTACCGTCCCTTGTTTCTGGTTATCTGGGTGGTACAGTTCCTTCTGTGCAAATCGGGACTCAGGAATCGCCTTCCAAGCGCTTTTTCCATCGGCGCACAACTGCCACAGTTTCTCTGGGCTTGCGACATCTCCGGCAAACCGACATGCCATCCCGACAATGGCGATTGGCATAGTTCTGGGCTCCATGGCGAATGGAAATGGAGAGGTAGTGACCAATAATGGAGGTTCAGAGTGAATGTGCTGATTTGACCTGTCATTAAGCTGGCGCAGCTTCCCCTATGTATGGGCTAGAGCCATGTCTCAATTACTACATGATTACTCGATCGACAAGAAACATCTCGGTGCATACTCTGGCCCGTAGCCCTGCTTACCCCCCGGGCCGGAGGTGGAACTTGCCCGATTGGGCAATCTCCGAGTGGTCGCGCGTCTGGGAAGATGGAAGAGGGAAACGGTAGAAAAGTCCCGGCTGGAGGGGACGCTTGGAACCCCCTTCTTGAACCAGGCCCTCCTGTCTCTCTCTCACCCCGGTCTGGTTGTTCTCCCGACATGTTCTCGTTACCGTCATCCGTTTTCACCCTACTGGCGGGATTATTCCTGTATAAAATAATTCGCCTGGCGTACAACATAAGACTCGCCCACAGGACGACTCTACCCTACATAATCACGCCTTTTCTTGAAACAGAAGTGGTAGCTCTCCTCCTCAATCCTCTCCTCCGGTACCTGTACCGCGACTACTTGGACCGCAGCAAAGGCTGGCCGCGCTGGTGCCGCTTCTTCGTCAAGGACTGGGCATGGGAGGACAAACGACAGGCCCATGACGAGCTCGGCGATGTGTTTCTCTGCGTGTCGCCGGAGGGCATCATTTGCTATTCAGCGGATGCAACCATGGGCTGGGATGTCATGAACCGCCGGAATACATTCACGAAGCCGCGGGACAAGTATAGTACGATCTCCCCGCTCCTCCCTCCCTTCCGCGTGGACTTGTTTATCCATATCTCGCGCATGCCGCCCGCGTCTGGAGTTCGCATTTCTAAGAGTATCATCTGAACAGAGGTTCTGGAGCCCTACGGCATGAACGTTGCTACCGCCGAGGGCAAGACGTACCAGTTTCATGTCCGCATCACGGCACCCCCATTTGGTGATCTCTCCGGCGTCAACGGCCTAGTCTGGAGGGAGACAGTATACCAAACAAAACGTCTAACGGAGGCCTGGGCAGTGTCTCCACCCACAGACATCCAGAAGGACGTGAACGCTTTAACGCTCGCTATAATTTCTTTGGCAGGCTTTGGTAAACGGCTCGAATGGAGCAAGAACGGGGAGCACGAGGGCGCCCCTGCTGGGTATCAACTGAGCTTCTTGCATGCGCTTCAGGATACATTGCACTATATGGTGCCGATTCTCCTCTTTCCCCGCTGGGTGCTCCGTGTCATTCTACACAAAGCAGCCCTCGCGCACGCCCAGTTAGATCGGTATTTGCGGGACATCATCCGCGACCAAAAGGCAAAGCTATCAGCGGACATTAACCACAGTGACAAACGATCTCGCGGAAATCTTCTTACCGCCGTGGTTCGAGCGTCGATGGTGTTTGACTCGGAACAGTCGTCGAAGGAATCCTCCAGACCGTCGGGTGAAAGAAAGCAGGGCTTCACTGAAGACGAAACTATGGGAAATCTTTTCATCTACCTATTGGCTGGTCCGTCTGCTTAACGCCTGAAACAAGCTCTGGTTTGAGGCATATGTGCTAACCTTGACACGACGCACAGGATATGAAACCACCGCCAATGCCATCATATACGGACTAGCTGTGCTCGCCCTTCATCAAGACATCCAGGATCAGGTAATCGGGGAGATTGACCGTGCGCATGCCCGCGCTCAATCCGCGAACCGATCGGAGCTCACCTATGAGGACGATTTCGCGTTCCTCGAGTACACCTACGGCTTCATGTATGAAACCTTCAGATTATTCCCGGGCGTCACTCTCATTACCAAGATGATCCACCAGCCCGAACGCATCATCACTGAGGGAGCGGACGGATCCCCAAAGACCTACGACCTGCCCGCCGGAACCCGAGTCTATCTCAATGCTCCGGCGGTTCACTATCACCCGAAATACTGGCCAGAACCGTGCAAGTTAGATCCCAACCGCTGGCGCAGCTCTCAGGGCGAAAAGCACGTCGTTGCCTCGGACAAAACCCGACAAATGAAAGGCACGCTCCTCACGTTTTCCGACGGCTCACGAGCCTGTCTCGGACGCAAATTTGCCCAGGCTGAGTACGTTGCCTTTCTCGCGACCTTGCTGCGCCAATACCGTGTGACACTCGCCCCCGGATCGGACCCAGCAGTAGTTGAGAGAGACTTGTTTGCGAAGAGCGCAGGCACGATTACTCTGGCTCCTCTGGCTAACGTGCGCCTGCATATCCAGCCTCGCTAGTACTATAAGTTACGGTGCTTGGTGCAAGAAGGTTATACATGGAAATCAATAATCTAGATTATCTAGACCAATGTTAAGGACGTTGAGTGTGGAATTGGTCTTTGGGCAACTGGAACCGGCATTTCGCTTAGCGCTAAGAACGCCCATGGCGCATTCTCTTGTGCAGACAATAGGTAAAGGCATGGAGTTTCTGCTGCACGCGCCTATGACATAGATATATATATAGGTGCTCCTAGTGAAATCGAAGAGGTAGCTGCCAGATCCAAACTCATTCTAAACCGCATCCATCTTCTTCTACTCTTTGGTTAAGAGCTTGGAACTCCGCCTCCTTCTTTTTGATTTCTTCTTCCATTGCCGCCCACTCCACATTATACTGCTTTAGCTCCTCCATTTTTCCATCTACGAAGAATTCAACTTCAGGCCCGGGAAATTTCACAAGCTCATCAAGAGAAGGTAGCAGCTGTCGAAACATCGATTTGAGGCCCTCGGGATCCTGGCACAGTTCAGTCGTGTCGTCCGCGCCCCACTCGTCTCTGGCCAAGTCACTGCTGGCGAAAAGCTTGACATAATCGGCGGCCAGCTCGGGGGTTCCCATGGACTTGGCCTCCTTTTCGATCATGGGGACAGCTATCTTTAAGGTATTCCATACTGCTGATCCAGATATCAGGCACCTGTTAATTAAGATTACTCCATGCTGTGGAATATTTCTCTTTCCTCTCGGCTTAGGCTGAGCCTGGCATATTTACTAGCATTCCCGGTGAATATTCTTCATTTAGTTCAAGTTACTAGCTTGTTTACAAGAATATCCTAGACAAGCTCTAATAATTTAATGGCACCAGCTGGCTTTGTATTTATAATCTACCTTCTTCACCCCATTTAGTGTAACACCGCCAGCTTAGCTATTTGACAATATATCTGAAGACAAATATTCCTCCGGCCCACTCCTGCCCACCCAGCCTGTAGTCCACAGCAGAAGCTCATTCCAGCCAGGTTAAAGAAGAAAAGCAAGGACATTCCTTGGTGAAAACCTTAGCCCACCAAGTCCAATCAAGCGAAACAGACGAGAGATAGGAAGATCGGCACCCACTCTCTTCCAGAGCAAGGTTCCGGTGCGTGGGTCCAAGTTTACGGACTCGGCCGAAAAAGAGGCCCACAAGGCACAGGAAACAATAGCACCACGATTATTACTCAGGCTAGTTAGGTGCAGTGACCTATGAGCACCGCCTTAACGGTCCCGCGGTGGCGCCGAAGGAGGAAATCGAGCACAATCGCATCCAGGTTGTAGGTGGGCGGAATATTCCAAATAGGGGTCGCATGGACGGCGGTGGATGGTTCAATATCTATGGACGAATGGTGGAAAGGCGTAGAGAGACGAGATGCCAAAGGGAGTGCTTGGAAGTGCTGAGCTTGCTGGTTCTTGTTGGCATTACTGAAACGCCGCGAGGAATGTAGATAGCTCACTCATGTAGTACCACATACTATATCTCAAATTGTGTCAATCAGGTGTTCCCGGGTACACTTACTTTTGCCAATAGGTACTATGGTGGTTCAAGGGTCTTATAATGGTAATAGTCATATCGATTTTTTCTTTTTTTTTTTTTTTTTTTTTGGCCATATAGAGAGAATGTTACTACTCAAGTATTGGGACCATTCCGACTTCATGCACACAGTGCTATCAATATCTCTGAAATATGTAGGGTTCAAGCTAGGCTATACTGCTAAACATTCCAACACCATCGGAGTGGGAACCAGATTCTCTGTCTCTCACAAGGGCATGTAGGTCTCTGCTCATCAATATGTAAGTTTCGCGCGGTTCACCGAGATCTGGGTAGGAGGTCACTGTATAAATAGGCATGTCCCTGTTCTAAAATTCCTCCTTTTCCAATTTACGATCGGCTTACTTGCCCTTATTGGCTTTGCAAGTGCTCAAGCCGGCATCCCAAATACCCTTGCCTCGGTCGATAGCTTTTGCCCTTCATGTGTCGGTGGGTTAATGTACCTGGAAATAAATGTCTTCAGAAAAGCTAATTCGATGTGCTGAAAGGCAATAAGTATACCGATCCAGCAACAGGAAAGGATGGATATTGCCAGTTAGGGTATCACTTTGTGCCCGCTACTTGTGCCCCCAATACGCCGGATGATGCAGCACCAACTGCCTTACGGTGGATGGCAAGAAGACGTTTACCTACAGCAACGTTAAATTCCGCGTCTATTGCTCCAAGACCACCTCCATCGCCGCAGACTGTGCGTTAGCCAGATTTTGTCCACTTTTGACCCCAGGACACGGATAACTTTATATTAACTCTTTTCTTAGTGGGGTTGCCAACCGTTGCGGATGCAAAGGCTTGTGCCAAAGCCTGTGCAGACTACAAGGGCGCCAAAACCTGCAAGGCTGCAACTTTTACTACGAATGGCAACTGTTACCTAGTTGTAAGTCTTATCTTGTTTCCCATTCCAAGCCTAATTTGGGTGACGTGACTGATGTATAAAATAGTCCCAGTCCGTGAATGAAAGTGGTAGCTGGGGCGCTACGCGAGGCGACGCTACCAGTTTTATCAGGCAGTGAAGAGGGTATCTGACAACTTCACACCATCTTACCTCGATTGAAGTAGGTATATGAAAAGTCTAAATTCGAAGACAGTCAATGAAGGGACCAATTTGAGCACCGGTTCAGAACCTCAACATAGTTGATGTAATACTGTATCTTTTGATTCCTGATTCACGCCAGCATAAGGTGTACCCTGCAGATATGACGGTAGACCTTGTAATACTTTATTATTAAGCAAGTGCCTTTAGCTTTTTCGTACTGGCTTCTAAGTATATTATCGTATTCTTACATAGTGAGCAACATAAATGTTGCGGAAGATGCAATTTTAGGCCTGTGCATAGAGAGACCTAACTGCTAGCTGCCCTGTCATTAGGGTTTAGAAATGAGCTTTGAATTAGGTTTCAACCCTGGGTGTATCACTACACGAAACAAAGACTGCTTTCGCAATCAAGGGTACCCAGTGGTGGTCCAGTCTTCAACTGTACAGTCTTGAAAAAAAAAACAGTGTACCTAGTCCGCTGCGACTCTTTCTATTGCCGGGAAGTTTTAACTGGGCTATAATATTGTTACGTTAGGTAGGAACCAGAGTTAAATATAGATATATATATATTCTACGTGCCATCTGCCACCCCAGGACATGCACAGCGGGTCCATTGGAGAGACCAAGCGGTAGCTGTACCGTTTCGATTGGAGGAGAAAGAAATACTCTTATTAACAGGCATTATAGCCTGCTGACCTTAGTTGCATTCAAATCACCCCCTGTTGCCCGTGACGCCACCAGAGACGGCCGGCCAGTATTACTGTAAATCTAAAATTCTAAAATTTCACGAGAACACCAACTGGTCGTGCAATAAATAGGCCCCTGCTAAATAAGGACCCGGAAGTAGCGTGGCGCGCAGTCTCAACACCAATAATACGCAAGAAGATAGCGAGAGCGGTGCTGCCTGATTGCCTGCAGTCCTGCGGCGAAAAAGGAATGGAGGGGTAGCGGTCACTCCCCTGCGAGGAGGCTATCGGTCTTTTCGTCTTATTTATGCCTAATGGATCCCGAGTTCGAAGCTGACCTTATATATTGAGCTGTCTAGTCTTTATTTTGACATCAACAGACGCAACAATGGACCCCTTCAGCCTAACCACCGGAATTATTACCGTCTTGACGGTTAGCAACAAAGTCACACAGTACATTAACAACCTCAAAGATGCCTCGGAACAGCGACAAAGGATCCTAAATGAGCTCCTGCTGATGACAGGATGCCTGACCATCTTGAAGGCAAACGCAGAAAAATTGGAAACCCTGCCGGAAACGTTCAAAACACTATGCGGCGAGGACGGCGTTCTCGATCAACTAAAAGACTGTCTGCAAGCCTTGTGGAGTCGGCTGCAACCTGGTGCTGGGTTTAGACGGTTTACTCGCAGGGCTCGATGGCCGTTCCATAAGAACGAGGTGGATGACTTGCTGGCGACCATGGAGAGATACAAGACAATTCTCGTGCTTGTGCTTCAAAGCGACAGCGCGTAACTGCCCATTTTCCTCTTCTTACTTGTTTTTCTTTTATCAATGGCTCATACCTCGCCTGTCAGTTCCCTGTCGACGGAGATTCGAGAGAATGTTACGACTCTGCGAGAGGAGCAAGAACGACGGCGACAGAGCCAGAGAACTATCGAGGTCCTCAATTGGCTGTCATCATTAAGGAGCATTGCTACTCATTCAGATATCGTAAGTCGGCACCAAGACGGGACCCTGCAATGGATTCGGGAAGACGACACCTACAAAGCATGGTTGGACGGTTCATCCAATTCTGTCTGGTGCGTTGGGATACGTGAGTAGCTCCACAGACGAGACTTCGTGCATTGATCTCACAGCTGATTATTCGAAGCGGGTGCAGGTAAAACGGTTCTCGCGTATGTTTCGTCGCCATCACCCTCTCTGCCCTAACCAACTGATTGTACTAGGTCTGTGATCATCAGCGACGTGAGCGACAAGTTCCCATCCGGCGGAATAGCCTATCTGTACTTGAATCATAAAGACAAAGACTCCCAAACCCTGGTCAATCTGCTCGGAAGCCTGTTGCAACAGCTGGTTCTCAAACTGGGGACTGCGCCGCAAGACGTCCGTCTGGCGTGCGAGCTACACACCCGAGAGATGTCAAGGCCAACGGCGAGGGAGTACCTGGGTCTCTTGCAGTCCCTGATACCCAGGTTCCCCCGAGTATTCATCGTGGTCGATGCGTTAGACGAGCTTTCTGCATCCGCGTCAACAAACCAGCTGCTCATGCTCATCACGATGTTAAAGTCACTGCACCCAGCAGTCCAGCTTCTTGTCACTTCGCGGCCGATCCCAAGCATGAGCCGGATACTGCAGGACTTCGCCAAAATCGAGGTTGTCGCACACCGGCAGGACATTGCCCGATATGTCAACGGCTTTGTGGCGCAGAACGCACGACTGACGCAGATTCTGGCGGGCGATCGAGAAATGTGCGATGAGATTGCCGAAAACGTTGTCAACAGTACAAAGGGAATGTGAGCTACGTCCGGAAGAATGGATTGACGCTTTGTTAATAAAGTCTGCTCTCTTTCAGGTTCCTTATTGCGAAATTACAAATGGAGGCACTGGCCCAGAAGTCGAACCGAAAGGCCATCCGTCTTGCTGCATCGAGCTTGCCGGCCACCATCTCGGACAACTACAGGGAGGCCATCGAACGGATTATGTCGCAAGATGCCGACGACGCAGAGCTTGCGCGTGAGGTCTTGACCTGGGTTGTGTGCGCGGTTCGGCCCTTGACCATGCTCGAATTGCAACAAGCCCTAGCCATCGAGCCAGGACAAGCAAGCGTCGACGAAGATGCTGTGATCGACCAGGATATCTTGATATCCGTGTGCGCGGGCCTTGTTGAGCTTGAAGAAGAAATGGGGACTGTGCGGCTAGTCCATCAGACTGCACAGGACTACCTTGAAGGCGTACGCGAGGAATATTTCCAGCAGGCTGAACAGAAGATCCTGACGACCTGTCTGGTGTATCTTTCGATAGCAGAATTTACCCGACTTTGCGAGTCCGACGACGAATTCGAGGCAAGAATGCAGCAACATCCGTTCGTCCAGTATGCTGCAGCCCACTGGCCGTCTCACTACTCTCGTATCAAGCCGGACAAAGATATTCAGACTCTTTTGCGTTCTTTCCTGCTAGACCAGGCACGCGTAACTACAATCGGACAGGTCCTACTGGCGCCAACATACAGACATCACAACTACAGCCAGTCCACCCCACGCACATTTACTGGTGTCCATATGCTGGCATATTTGGGTTCCATAGAGCCTTTGGACCTTCTCGGATGCCAGCTCCCCAGCCTTATTGACTCCAAGACAGATACAGGCCGCACCGCACTTTCCTACGCCGCCGAGCATGGAAATCACTTGTTCATCCAGGAGCTCCTTAATGTTAGCGCCGCCACACTGGACCTAGATTCTCGGGACTCCGTCTACGGTCGAACCCCCCTATCCTGGGCTGTAGGAGAAGGCCAAAGCGGCGCGGCTGAGCTACTCATCCGCGCCGGTGCAGATATCGAATGCAGGGATAGCGACTACGGCCGCAGCGCCCTCAACTGGGCTGCCGGCCGCGGCCATCTCGACACAGCGCGGGTCCTCGTCCGCCATGGTGCCGAGGTCGATGCACCGTCATGGTATGGCCGGACCCCGCTATC